>JAPTGZ010001224.1:0-22044 GCA_029814645.1 Fowleria isostigma
GTAATAATTTTATAACATAAGTGAGTCAATAATTTATCATTTGTAACATTATTGACCAGTTATAACATTATGAGTTTGTTTTTGTTTTTTGTTTTTTTTAAATTGTAACATTATGCATTGTTCTAACATTTTGCATCATTATAACAAATGAATTAATTTACTTATATTGGAAACATTATGATGAACAATAATTTCAGATGCATTTTAAAGAATATTTTTATGGCATGTCCTTTGCAGTGGACAGTTTTTTGTTTGTTTAAAGGTGTGAAACTCTTGTCCACATACAAAGACACAGGGTCTAAGGAGGTTAGCAATATACATACCAGGTTTTATAAGGTCTGATGTTTCTGTATTCAAAAAACACACATCCTACAAGTGATTAAAATACTCTGCTTGCACCAGTTAATGGAGTACTGTCCACTATTCCCACTTATATTTATTTCAAGTATGGATATAATTGGGACGGGGGATATATGCATGTGTGGACCTTCTAGACAACATGCCCTTATTCACCATGTGCATTATATTATGTACCGGCAATTTACATGACAGTAAATAGAGATGGGGATAATCATACAGTTGTAGAAAAAAAAAAAAAAATTAGATCACCCAATGTTTTCTTCAATTACTTTTCATTTAAATGCCTGGTATAACTAAAAAATCACAATCACAAAATGACTATCAGAATCCTCTTAATGTGGTCCCTGAGGTGATTGAGACAGATCAATGGCAGTGTTTAAGGAGAAGATTGCTATGTATAGCAAAAGGAACACAGGAAGTGCTTTTGCTTTACAAGGGAGAAACTAAGAACAATGGCACTTAGACTTAAACTACTTCCCAATGACAAACAGGTTCTGCATTGTTGGGCCGACAGGTTTGATTAATGGTGTCACATTAATAAAACTAAACACAACAAGGCCAATAAACATTGTAAAACCGACACATTAACCTCAATACACATTAACACAACCCCCCAAACCCCTGCATATAAAACAGAACACAATGAGTAAAATGTCCAGTACCCACAATGCAATGCCACAGATATGCCACAGTATCATTTAAACCATCTGATGGTCGTCAGGCTGTCCTGTTGTTCTGTGTCATTATGCCCATGTTTAGATACACCTTTTAGTGAGTTCTCTGCACATGTTTTTTTTATGTTTCAGTCATTTAAGGGATAATGGGGGTCCCCTGTCTCCAGCACCATTATTTTGGGGATCGAAAGTTTAAAAGTTTGGGAACCCCTGGTCTAATACATATGGTACAAATTGATGCACTAACTGTGTCTTAATAGAGTGTTTTAATATGTAGATTATGTAGTATTATTTGGGAGTTGTATTGATAATTGCTTTCCCCGGTACATTTTGGTACACTTGAATGGAGCAATTGTATCACACAATAATTCCCCCAGACTAAATAAAATATTCTGATTCTAAAACTATTTGTGGTCTTGCATTTTAATAGCTGTAAGTGCGGTCTGAGTGGATTAAGCTCCATGGGTATTGAGACAGTGCAGACTCCATTAGCCAGGTCACTGATGGAAAAGAGATTTGAAGTTCAATGAGGATTCTACCTCCCACCACAGAGAGGGGCCAACATGGACTGAACCCGTCTTCAGATGGAGGTGTAATGGATACACTCCCTGGGTGCTTTCATTCTCAAAGGGATGAATGAGGAGATTTCACTTGCTTGCGTCTTATGAAATGTTTGTTTTCTTTCTGTCATCTCGAAGGCATATTTTCAATGTCGGACTAAATAAGCGGGAACAGGGTCAGACAGCTATAATTATTCCCAGCTGTATTTTGTCATCTGTTAAATTACCGATACACAACACAATACAATTCGCACACTGGAGAAGGATGTCCTGCTGAAACATCCGTACAATATGAACAGTCATTACCTGGAAGCAGACAAAGCAAGAGGAATCTGCCACCGTGGGGATGAATCTAATTACATGTACATAAACCTCGGTCTGACCTACCTGAGCCAGTCGTCGAAGGAGAAGTTCTGCTGAGGGGCGAGACCAATCCAAAAAGATTTCTGGTACCAGTGTGACCGTCATCTCCAGTACCCGTAGCAGGCTGACGGACAAGTCAAAGCATGTCGCACACACCTAAAGATTGGAAAACAGGTCAGGGGTGTCAAACTCATGTTAGTTCAGGGGCCATGTACAGCCCGGTATGATGTCAACTGGGCTGGACTAGTAAAATAATAACAGTGAAAAAAGTCTAAATATAATATCAAAATGTTTACATCTACAAAGTTTCCTTAAAAATATGAATAGAATAAACAATGTGAAATATCTTAAGAAAAGTAAGTGGAATTTTAGCAATATTATACCTCAGCTTATCATTTACACATGTACTTTACAACTTATAAATCACAGTAGATCTACAAATACATTTAGTAACAGGCAGAATATTGTTAAAATCCCATTTACTTCTCTTAAGTCACTTCATGTTGTTCTTATTTGTTCAGGTTATTCACTTTTTTTGTGAAAGAGTACGTAAATGTATACATTTTCACATAATTTTACTTTTTTTTTTTTACATTAGAACAAAGATAAAAAAATTACTCTTTTCATTATTTATAACCTATTATGATTGTTTTTTTAATAATTTGGCCTACTTTGGATTGAATTGGTCTGTGTGTGACCCTTAAATTTAAATGATTTTGATATTTTTGATTGTTAATATCTTCATCATAATTTTTGCATTTCACAAATTCATCCCACAGGCCAGATTGGACCCTTTGGTGGGCCAGTGTTGGCCCAAGGGCTATATGGCTTGATACCTGTGTTATAGAGAATAAATCTAATATGACACCAGAATACTTATTAATACCAATGCTACGGTGAATATTTAAAGGTTAATTCATATGATGCATCAGTGAACAAGTCATTACACAGATTCAAGTACAGCACGGTTTTGTTTCACGGTCTATAATAGAGTGTGTAAAATCCGTTTATGGAATGATGCATTAATTAAGGATTTTTTTTCTGTCTCTCTCTCTTTCCCAGTCAGGTGTGATATTTATGGTAATGAGAATAATACAAACTCAACACAGGGATACATCAAGTCATTATCTGTAATGTACTAACTGGAGCAGAGATGTGAAGTTTTCCATAGCTTATTAGAGGATGTTTTTTTTTTTTTTCATACCTGTCCATTCATAAGAGTTACTTCTGCAATTACCTTTAGCTGACGAGTATCCACAAAATTTCTCTCTGGGCGTTCTGCAGCCTGCTGGATCTGTTAAAGAAAGTAAAGTTGGAATACAGAAAAAGTAAGAATGATAATAAGGTTTAAGAATAGCAGAAGGAACAGAAAACTAATAAATTATTTCTATCTCTGACAAGTAGGACACATAATTTTACAGAGCTGATCCTGAATATCCAAACTATATATGTGACGGTTTTTGCTCACTTTTACTTCCGGCAAAAAAACATTTCGACAAGCCTTAAGAGAAGTTTCTGTGAAGTTATAAAATATATCTGTTGCAATATAATAAATCTTAATGCACAGGATTAAGGGGAGATCAATGTAAGGCCTTTTAAAACCCTGTTCTCTGTCCATTAACTGCACAAGTGAAGTAGCTCTCATTTGCTGTTCGATAATTCTCCATTCTACATTCCTGTTGAGCTGAAAGAATGGAAATTAGTTCATTAGTAGGTCACTCTGACAAACAGATACTGGAGCCACTTAAATGGCTAGTGACTTTCATTTCACCCACTTTGTTTAAGCACTCTCTAATAACATGAAGTTAATACACAATGATGTCACAAGAAAAAAAAAAAAATGTGCTCCACTTTGCTATATATGCTGAAGAGCAAAAATGTTAGAATAATGAGTGATATTTTTCCAAATGAATAATAACAAGTGAAGGGCTGTGCATCACTGAGGGAATAGTAAATAATGCCGCTGTGCTGGAAAACAAGCATTCTCATAAGAATATCAGCAATTAAAATACTAGGATGTGCTACTTTGGATGATTCATAGTATAAACATTGGATTTGCATAAAGTAAATAATAGTATATAATATTATGTGCTATTTTTCTGACACACTGAAATAAAATATACTTGTTGGGTGTTTTTGAGGCGAAGAAATGTATTTTGGATCATCAGTCACCTGAAATAGGTTTTCTATTGGCTTGAGATATAATGACTTAAGGAAACAATGCATAATTCACATTATTTTCATCAAAACATGGCTTTATCTCAAAAAATATTGTTTTCCACCATGATCTATTTGGCTCTTCCAGTGTTAAACTCTCTAAATTAATGCAGATAAGCTGAGTACACGTGTTAACGTTACTGTTGTTTTTGTTTATTTGTTAACTAATTACTGTTTCACAATAACCAAAGTGTAGATTTAAAATGATGTGAACTGAAACAGACAGCGGTAAACAAACCCAGCAGCACTGATAGTTTGTCTGTTGTAAAACAACCTTATTTCACAGCTAAATCCAACATCAGATGATCAGCAAATAAGTTATAAAGCCGACAGGTGCTCCGTGTGTCTGTGTATTTATTGTAACAAAACAAACTGGTCCACTCTTATTTTATTCCACTCAAATTCTTGCTCCAGGAATGTAACTCTCACAGTGAACGTCCATCACACAAGGTAAAAAATATCTTTGGAAATGAGACCTTTTCTAGGGTAAAAATCTTACCTCCTGGATCATGCCAATAAACTCTGAAAAAGCCCAGTTAAGCTGGTTAAGGACACTGTTGAGGAAAGAGGCAGCCATGTCTTTGTCCATGCTCAGAAGCTCTGCCATGTGTCTCTGCAGCAGCAATGATGGACACGGTTCTAAACCAACGTGAGAGAAAACATTTCAGTAAAGAGTAACCATAAAGAGGAAGACAGAGGACTGAATGCCGTATTATAGCATCATGTCTGCCAATTATCTGTGAAGGGCCATGTTCTATGGAAACTGTGTTCTGATTTAACAGATGGAAATAAAGCTTTGTAAAAGGACAGTTAAAACGGAGACATTTTGCAGTGAGTTCTATGGCATGTTCTACCTCTTAGGAATAACTCACAACGCTAACAGCTTGTATGCAATACTGTCTTTCTTCAACATTTCAGGCACACCTAGACATCAGGTAAAAAATACAATCCCAATGCGGTCTGCGCAAAACTTAAACCGGGAACAAAGACAACTGAAGGCTGAGAAAAGAGGGAAAGATAAGGTAAGGACACAAAGGCAGATTAAGCAAAAACGGGAAAGCCTGAGAAAGAAGAACATAAAGTCAGGCCTTGAAACAAATTATTTCTAAGATATCAAACAAAACAAAAGGTGAAAAAGAAAATAAAAAAAAAAAAATGACATAGAAAAGGGAGACAATGGTACGTGGTGACAGAGGAGGACAGGGAAAACAAGGGAGATAAAGGGACAATGGAGCGGACAAAGCGGGAATGGAAATAAGTATTGGGGGAAAAGACGTGATGAAAGCCAATGAGAAGGAAAAAGACAATTAGATGAGTATGGAAAAGGTGAGGCAATGCTCTACAGTGCTTCAGCCTCCACTGGGATATGCGATGTGAACACCGAGGAGACGAGTGTTCATTAAGTCTAATAATCTTTCTCCTCTTCGTTGCAGGCCTCTCTCCTTTCTGCCCTTGGCCTCCACTGGATCCCAGATGGATAAAATGACTCCGTCTGCTTTAACTATTAAAGGACTACCAAGTGTTCATTATCCTAAAAATGCAAACACAGTGGCCATGCGACGCCACGGTCAGGAGGTCAGAGGACGATACTCATGTTCCCTTTCAGTATATTGGTCTGTACAATGGCAAAGAGGTCTGCCCTTGTATTAGTGATTATTGACATAAGCAGTAGAGTATTAAAGCAGTCATACAAATTATTACCAGAGCAGAATGAAAATAGCCTGGTTTACAAAAAAAGGTGCAAAAATGGATGACAGTTGAGGGAAATCTAAATGGGTTTTAAATTGTGGCAATCACTAGATGGGTGTAAATGACATTATCACAGGGAATGCTCAATGTACAACTGCACTCTATATGCTGACTAAATTACACTGGGGAACTTCAAGTATAACTACAAACTAAATGCTATTCACAAAGGAGGTGGTTGTTATTTCAGGATGCCAGGAGGAAAAATAAAAAAATAAAAATAAAAAAAAAAAAGGCTGGTGAAAAAGAACTTACTTTGGAAACTAGCAATTGATAGATCCCCTGAAACGCATGCAAATGAAAAGGTGAATCATGGTCAATTATCATGCTGGAGAGGACAGACAGCAGAATGGAGGCAATTAGTGGGGAAAAGAAATCATGAGGAAATCAAAATGTTTCAAATAATCAGGACAAAGTCATGGCAGTGCATGCTTATTAAACAAACCTTATTAACGAAACATACTGATGTTTAGGAAAATGTGGTGAATATGTGAATGATATCACAATAAAAATATCAATAATTATGTCCCCACAGGATGCATCCAGCCAAGATTCTAGGTCAGCCCTGCTTTACTCAATGACAGGAAGCTAGAGAAAAAAAAAAAAAAAAAAAATAGGTCTTCCAATTCTTTCAATGAAATTTTATTGACATGACACCATGTACATGTTTGGTTAAGTCGGGACAGTGTCCGAAGAGGATTCACAGCTTGAAAAATTGTTTTAATGTGCATTTCCATGGCTCCATAAAAGATGATGTTATGTTGTCAACATGTGCTGTATATATTGTATAGGTAAGTTGTGTATAATGTAACCATTAAGTATAAGCAAGGCTATAAGTAAAGTTTTTGTGAAAGATACAACCAAACAAGTCCTTGTTTTTGTGCACCAGACATAGTGAAATGAAAATCTAACAGGATCAAATTTTTGCCATATTTCTCAAAATCTCCGGATGTCTCTATAGGTCATGTGACATGTGAGAGGATAAGACCACGGCCTACTTTTGCAAAACTAAAATCTAGTCATGTTCTTCACCACACAAATGTGATCCAGCTTCATATTCAAAATTACACAAATAAAAATAAGTATTTTAGTACGATTGTATTTGCTAAACTGGTGGTGTGTTAAAACAGTCTCCCGCTTTCTCAAACAACTCTGATGTACAAAAGATGGTGTGCTTCAATTTCACTGTAGCTGTAATCACTGTATCATCAAATCAGAATTTTCCATTAAGGGCAATCACCTAGTGTGCTAAAAGTAACCAGGCTCCACAATCCACACTCCTCCCTTTTTATTATCAACAACAGTCTGTGCACAGACGTTAAAAACTAAGGGTGATTGGTGCGCTCTCATTTCACATATTGCAGTGATATAGACTATTTGTCTGGTTGTTAGTAATTTCTCAACTCAAATTGTCCAATCAAACAGAAAATAGGAACACAAATAGAAAAGCAAAAAATACAGTCTCAACATATTTGAAAAGCAGTGACAAGAAAGAAATACTTACAGTATTTAGTCGTATTCCTACCCCCCTTCCCCATAACTGTGTGTGTGTATGTGTAAATGTATATATAAATACCCACAAATGTATATACACACCTACTCAAAAAACAAAAAAAAACAAAACAGGAAACAATGGATCTCCAGTGGTACTTAAATAGCAGCACTTCTACATTTCTTGAAAATATTCTTTCTGTATTCCTTTTTAAACTGGTTCATGTTTGTACATCTTTTGAGCTCTGTACTCAAGCACTTCCATATTCACTCCACACAGAAGTGCAAAAATGTTCCCTTGTGTGTATTTTATCAGTGTTGAAATTAACAACCCCCTTAGACTGTGACTCCTTTTGTTCAGTGAAAACATTCTGAACATTAACTAGTAACCGATTATTCGTTGCTTTGAACACAATTAGCGTTATCTGATATTCTACCTGGTCTGTGAATTTTAATGAATTTATGCAAACAAACCTTCAAGAACTGACTGAAGTGTGTGACAGCATGTGTTCTAAGCTTATATTTCCTTA
The DNA here is from genome assembly GCA_029814645.1 of Fowleria isostigma. Lineage (NCBI taxonomy): Eukaryota > Metazoa > Chordata > Actinopteri > Kurtiformes > Apogonidae > Fowleria > Fowleria isostigma. Next base: position 7,942 of record JAPTGZ010001224.1, read on the forward strand.
TATTTATTGTTTGATCTTATATCCCATCGGTCCTCTTCTCTTTAATTCTGCAAAAACATGAGCACCACCCTTATATGTCGCTTCCAATCTTCATCAGTGCTGACACATGGACACACTTGTGTTTCTAAAAACACATATAGTAAATCAAACCTGCTAAGTAAAAATAGCCCTTGCATCGACAAGCAGTCAGACTGATGGAAGACAGCAACAAATCTTGCCTGATACATAGGTGTAGTTACTTGCCCTGCAAACCCCTGCTGCAGGAACGCTGGATTCATAGAAGACAAAAAAATGTAAGAAAAATGAGACGGACCGAGGAAGGTAGTGAGGAGGAGCAAGGACAAAAACAGTGACGATCATTGATTTATTTATTTCAGCCTAATATTTTCAGGGCTGCTGGCTGGAAATGATCCCAGTGTCACAAAATGCACACGACATTCTAGATTGTAGCTAATCCACCAGAGGGGTAACACAATTACACTGGTACACATCCATGCTGATAGGCAGTTTGGCCACACTTCTACCCACAAACAGAATGACAGAGAGAGGAGAAAAAAACAAAAAAAAACAGTTGGGTAGCAAAACAACATGGCCAAAAAAAGATACAGAGACAGCAACAACAAAACAGATGGAGACAAACGGAGAGAGGGAGAGAGAGAGAGAGAGAGAGAGAGAGAGAGAGAGAGAGAGAGAGAGAGAGAGAGAGAGAGAGAGCGCGAGAGAGAGAGAGAGAGCACCTACTCTGCAGACTGGGGAGGTTGGCATCCTCAGGTTTGGTTTTCAAAAGGTGAGGCAGGCGGGTGTATCTGTAGCCAAAACCGCAACCCTGAAAAACAACACATCGACATGGACATCTGCTTATAAGACGCTCGGTACCAAAAGCTGGCAGTGGTTACAAATGTATATGCATGGTTAAGATATGTACAAAATGAGCCAAAAGAAAAGCATGTGGGACTGCTCACCCTCCAAAGTCGGACCAGTATCCAGTTGGTCTGAGCCCAGGGTCTCTGTTCATACGGAGCCAAAAGATTCCTCATCATGGCAACACGTCTAAAACAAACAAATGTACATCGAGTTCTGCTCGTGAATTTATTGTAAACTACAAGTAGTTTGGCATCAGAACGGTGTGGATTCTGACCATCCAAGTCTCACGAGACACTGCAGTGAGGGATTTACATTCACTAAAAACTGTTTGTCTGAAACGTCTATTTTCAGTGGAGCTGAATTTCTTTCAGTATTCCCTTGGGCTTTTTTTTTTTCCTTAACATCCCTCTCCTTCCTGTTTCACCCACTGCAGGTTCACTGCAACAAAAACTAACAAAACAGTTGAGTGGATAAAACTTAAAATGGATTTGAGGGAAAAGTCCATAAAAATTTGAGTCCTCTGGTCCTGAGTATCATATAAACACAGTGTCTGATAGTATTAACTGTTACCAAAAATGGTCACTGATCTGATGTGATATTAGTAAATAGAGCCAGAATTAGTCCAAACTAGATGAAAGACAGGAATTGTTTCTATGCACATGTTATCTGAGGTAATTCCATTAAGATCTTATTCTTGATTTAAGCTTTTATTTTTTCTTTCTTTACTGTGGATGAAGGAAAGTTCAAACAGTAGAAGTACATTTATTCAACTAAATAAAACAAAACGACAGACTGACAAATAAGTGATATAACAGAGCAAAAGCACCAAGCACTCACTGTTCCTCTGGAATCCTCTCCACTGCCCTGAGGGATTGTGGGTAGCAGACATAGCTGGCCAGTGCCTGCATCAAAGAGTCTTTAATATCTACGAGGGTGAGGGCAGAGATATGTATTTAAGTGACGACAACACATTAGCACATTAGTCGAGGTGTGATCAAGTTCCACCTATCCACCCACAAGGCTTCATCCAGGAGGATTAAAAATATGATGTTGGAGGTTTTCAAAGCACCAGACATAAATGGTGGATGTGACAGAAATATCGCAGTGCAAATGTTTAACAGGATAAAGCTTTCACTATGACATCATTTAGGGAAAAAAAAACATATCTGAGGAGATGTGTGTATGCTCGTCTGTCTTCATAAAAATGTGGAATTACTTATTTTGTGCTTAAATGTATCAGCCAACATCTGAATTACTAATAGTACACTGCACGGCCAAAAAAAAAAGTCGCACATTCAAAATTTAACTGCATCATCTTTGGTTCTGATTCCAGGAGACATTCGCTGTGGCATCTTTTTTGCCACGTAATGCTTATGTAGTGTCACAACAAGGTTCATAATATTTTTTTTCATCCATAGTGTATTTTTTTATTTTTGATGATGGAGAATCGGACCTCTGCACCAAGTCTTCATCGCTTCATTTTCCAATCTTTTTGACATTAGAGACATGCATCAGTTAGAGTTAAATAAACAACCTGGACAAAAGCACATAACTACCTGGACTAAACTAAGCAAATAGTTTAGATCGTTCCATGGGTAAGCACTGCAGTGGTTAATAATGTTTCAGCTTGAACAGGTTATTTAACTATGATGCAGTAAATGTCCTCCCATGTCTCGAATGTCAAAAAGATTGGTCCGTGACAGGTTTGGTCATCAGGTTTGTGACAGAAGGGTGCAGAATTGGTGCAGTGGTCCAATTCTCCATCATCAAAAAAAATTAAAAAAAATTTTTTAAAAAAGCAACTATGGATGAAAAAAATATTATGAACCTTATTGTGACACTACATAAGCATTATGTGACCAAACAGATGTCACAGTGAATGTCTCCTAGAATCAAAACCCAAGGTGGTGCAGTAAAATTTTGCATGTGCGACTTTTTTTTTTTTGGCCAGGCAGTGTATCAGCCAACATCTAATTTACTAATAGTATATGGAAGAGCAGCTAAGGTTTTTTTGAAAACTTTTTTTTTTAATACATATAATTTCTAAAAGTCTCTCTATCATGAATAAAGCAAAGCCATCTCTGGTCATGATGCTCTCAGAACATTATACTGTTCCTTAGAACTTCCATATTTCACCTATTATGTTGAAGTCTGGGAAAACAATTATCAATGTTCCATATATCCATTATTCATTCTACAAAAACAAGCTGTAAGGATCATACACAAGGCTGAATTTCAAGTACATACATAATCTGTTCATTCAATCAAACTGAATTAAGATTCATGACCATGTGAAATATTATACCCTGTCAATCTTGTTGAAAGCCTTCAACAAATCACTACCAAACAATGTCCAAAGGTTTTTGGTACTTAGAGTATTTATGGCACAAGAGGCTTTGGAAATTTTACCCTTCCTAAGTTTCGAACTACCGGGAAGAGTTTTTGTGTGTCTGTATGTGGAGTTAAACTGTGGAACAGTCTGGATATACATCAGAAGCAACATCAAAGTATCCATAGCTTTAAAGCACTTTAGAAACGAATGGTCTGGTCACAGTACAGGGAGGGCGGGGCTTAGCGTTAATTGCTGGGCCTTCATAGCCTTGGCTCTGTTTTACTCTTGCTGGTATGTGCCATTGTTGTTTACCATGTTGGTATCACTTCCATTACCGTTGTTGGTATGTATAGTAATTGTTGAAACATATTGTACTTGAATTATGCAGGTTATCTATTAGATAGTTACTGTGTGTAATATACCTCCGTTTTTCTAATCAGTTTCTGTTACTTTTTTCTTTACTATGACTCTAAAATGATGTAACTTTATCATCAAGGAAGCAAAAGTAATGTGTTATGTTATATTAATGTGAGAAGGGGGTGGGATTTAATAAGTTTTCTTCTTCCCACTCCTTTTTGAGCTGTATATTTTGAATTTATTTTGTTATAACTAGTATACATGGCAATTGCTCTATGTCCTGATCATTAATTACTGCATTTGTGCTATTGCATTAGTTCTTGTACACATAAAGTGTTTTGTTTTTTCTGCTCAAAATAAATAAATGATTGATTTATTGATTGATTGAATACGTACTCATCCCTTTGGCATTTTGGTGCATTAGACTTTTACTTAAAACCTGCGTGCATCTTCCAGACTTTGTGATAAGAATGTGACAGATTACTCCAGTCTGATCATGATAAATGGAGTCAAAACTTTTTGGAAAGCAGTTTGCAGAAACCTGACAGAGCATACAGAGTCCTGGTAGAATGAACAGACAGGCAGCAGGTAGAGTAGATAAAGATAAACACACATTCAAATGCATATACGCAAACTTTTAATCGGAACAAAAGCAGAAACAAATGAAGGTCAGCCGCTCTATGTTAAGTTTAATTTATTATCTTTGACATTAACATAGATAAGGTAGGCATATACTGTATCAAGAATCCAAGGTTGGGGAAAAAAAAATGTATAGGGGATGTTAATGTTATGTTAATTACTGTATTTTAAAGTCAAATGAGTTAAAACTCCAGGGAATATGCTAAAGAAGAGGAAAAAATACCAGCACTGCAGAATACTCATTCATACTTCCTCTAAACTAATACAACACATAACAGAACTGAAGAGAATATAAAACACAGGGCATGCAGGCTAATTGAAAACGGCGCTGAGATTGAGTGTTAAAGTAACATTGACAGCTCAGTAAACAGACAAAAAGACAAGTGAGAAGAACGAAAAGACAGCTCCAACCGCAGGGAGGAGGGGAAATGAAGACAAATGCAAATAATGAAACGGAGCCGGAAGCCAGAAAGTAAAGAAATCAACAGAAAAATGAATGAAAGCTGGAAGGCTGGAGATGATTTATTTAAATATCAGCAACACAGATGTGTGACACAGGCCGAAAGGAAAACAGGAAGCTACGGCACTCTAAACATACACACATATTGGTGGTAAACATTGTAAACACAAAGGAGTAGATGTGTTTTGTGTGAGCTTACCTGTTCCAACTATACGTGGATCTGCAAAGTGCTTAGCAAGGATAGCAGCTAGTTGAGTCAGGTTTTCTTCATAGCCTGAAGTTGAATAAAACACGACTTACATTACAGTGAGCACTGTGTTTTGCTTGCATGCAGAAAATACACACAGCATGCTGACCTTGATGTGACAGCAGCATGTCAGCTTGGATTCTATTTTACACAATAAAATCCAAGCAATGATTGAATTTGTGTGTCTGCTTATAAGCAAGCCATGAATTCTGGGAGAACTCCACTGAAGAACCTGTGTCAATAATACATGAACCCAAATAATGTAAGATGAAAAGTAAAATAAGGCCATGAGATTGTAAAGCAGGCACCGAGTAGCAGACCTAACAAAACAAATTTGAATTGATTTCAATATAAAAGAAATTTAACTGATCCAAAACACAGGAGCATTAATATGATACAGTTGCAGAAAAAATTATTAGACCATCAAAAGCCATTAAAATGGTTATGCAATCAAGTACTAACTCCTGTGTGTATTATGTGACTCAGACAAAAAAGAAACCATAGAATGTCTAAAAGCACTGTTTTTGTCAGCACAATGCCATAGATATTGATGTAAGAACTTATGTGATTTTGGTTATTATCAAGAAAACCATGGAAAATGGATAAATATCAGGTCTTAAAATAAACTCTTATGTGCTACTTTTGCTCTTGTCATTATATTTGTCCAAACAAATGTCCTTTTAGGTGTACCAGGCATTAAAATGAAGAAAACAAGGATGGTCTAATAATTTTTTCCACTGTATAAAATCATGGCTGAAGGGAATAGATGTCTTGTAAGCCCAAAGGTTATTAATCTCCAAACTAGTATACAATGGATGCTCATGTGGATACTGAGCAATGTCAATGGAAAAAAACAAAACAATGGTATGACCTAAATGTATACCTGACGTGCTATAATAGTATATTTTTGTAAAATAGTTGCAACAATTTGATTCTTTTAGAGCTGCTCACACCAAAACTGAGAAAATGATACAAGATGCATGAGCTGAAATCACAGAATTTGCAAATACATTCCTTCCTTCTCTAAACAAAAATAAACTAAATAAATAAAACAGAATAATATAACCCGTTACAGAAAAGTGGTTTCACTTCTCCAAACTTCCATGCTGAGACACTGAATAGAGCCAGAGAATGGTGTCCAGGTTGTATCAAACAGAAGTCGATCAGCAATTAGAATAATTACATCTGTTAGTCACATAATCAGCCTCCCTACCTGTCTGAAAACATGTATTATTAGACAAAAATTTGCATCAGAATAGACTTTCTACAGCTGAAAAACCACAGGAAAGTACTAAATGCAGAAATCTCATGTCCTCTCAGACTACTTGAATTAGAATACGGTGAAAGAAGATCATCAAATCTTTGTTTAGTGGCACTAAAAAACTATCAAAAACTGCAGCTTTAATTCTACATATACAGTTTAAAAAAAAAAAAATCAACCTGACTTACATGGATGAGTCCATACCACAGCTATGACAATCAGTATTATTGGGAACACTTTAAGAGCAATTCGATGAACAAGAGTAACATCGCTATTTTTGATTAACCCATAAAGACCAAACACTACTTTTGTGTCAGTTCCCAAATGAATTTTTTTCTATATTTTATCCATTTTAATCCGTAAAGACCCAAACATCCACCATCTACCAAAATCATGTACTGATATAAACAGTTTAATCCCTGTTGATTCACTAACCCCTGTAAATAACTTTGTAAAATACAGTTAGTCATTTTTTCATGGTCATCAGATATAACCCATTTGGACACTCAGAGGCTCTGTAGTTACCATGGAAACACCATCATCTTCTATAACATTGATTCACCAGTAAAACCCATGGAGTTGGATCAATGGCAGTGGATGGACACACTGGGTTTACGTTGACTTAATGATATATTTTGCTGAAAAAGTCACTTTTTCTTCAGTTTTCTGTTTTTTTATATATAATAATCCTCAATTTTACTTTTCTACTATGTTATTGTACTGTGGGGCCTTAGAGTTTTATAATTTCAATTTTCTGTATGTGATGTACATATTTAAAAACTAACAATAAAGCAAATTTTGACTGAAAAAATTTAAAATGTATTGAAATCATACTAGTGCTGTTTAATACGGATTAATCTTATTTGTATCCGTAAAAATAGGCATAATAACAAAACAAAAACAATGTGAAAATAGCTGCGACATAAAATGTGATGCATCGTCAGTATCATATAAACGGGTTTTCTACAGGTTTCTACAGTTAAATTTAAGTCTTTAAAGACCTTTTTAAGACGGGACAAAATTTGATGCCCATTTCACAGCCAAACATATGAATGAAAGACCTATTGTGCACTTTTGAGAGAAGTTATGTCTTAATGTACACTGTTAATCCAAATTTAGCTATGTAAGCCATTTTGTCAGCTCCACATGTAAACGCACTAGCTATATCTGAATCAAGGAACATGCATTATAAACAGCTATTCTGTAATTGGCATTGTAGGAAATGTGTTTAACTACAGTATTTCGAATCCACAAAACCTCTGTATTTAGTGCTTTTAGTTGGGATAGAACCAAACATTGTTCGAAGGTCGAATTTTGCAGCGTGGACATTTCCCTAAACCATTTAAAACACAATACAGTGAACAAGCTCATGGCAGCATAACTTAAAACCCACCATATCACATTTAATACCTTTTAAAGACTTTTTTAAGTTATTAAATGCAGATTTGTAAATTTATGTCTTAAGATTTAAGACCCAGCGAGAACCCTGTATATCAGAAGAGATGCCATGTATTTCACATAAAGTGTACTCTATTGCTAATGAATGTGTTCACAACCATTTTCCTAATCCACCCTCGTGTCTGTGCCATGGATTTAGGCTCCAACAGGTCATGAATATTCATTCTGGCACTGCAAAACAGATGGAAACTTGCTGGATGAAACACAAAACAGAAAAGCATTGTTCATTAGTGTGAATGCTCGTGGTCATGTTTGTAGTTATCATTCTTGGTGTGGACAGCCCATTCACTGAATAGATTACCAGGGAAACCTGTTGTAACATAAAATCCTGTTTTGAGTAATTGCTTCAGATTGCAAGATCATGTATTCTTCAGATGTAGATCAGAAAATCAATGTCGTACTGATTACTGTGGTCTGAAAAATGTGTTGATTGTCCATTTGAGTGCCAGTCATACTATATCCACTGCACAAATCAATACACATTAAAGGTACTTTAATTACAAATGGTGACCCTGATACAACGCATTTTATTTGCTTTCTCTTTGCATAACAAGTAGATTTCTGTGTTTGAATGAATGAATGAATTTTTTTATTTTGGTTTGTACATTAATCATTGCACTGAGCACAACAATCACAGTATAGGTTAAAAAAAAAAAAAAAAAAAAAAAAAAAAAAAGGAATAGGCCAGAAGCAGAAGCTTATTTTGTTCATATCCCCCCTCACCCAAACCACTGCTGACATTAAGTTTGTACAGCATTAGTATTCTCATTATAACAAAAATTGACCAAAAAACCCCCCCAAAAAAAACAAAACAAATAAATACATCTCACATCTTGTTTGTGATCTTACCTGGTAGTTCCTCCATGCTGTTTGCCGGACTAAAGTAGTTCTTAAGGGCGCTGTATGCATTCATGGCTACATTGAGGTAGAACTCGGGCGCAAAGGCAAACAAGGACCCGGTGTTGTCAGCGTGTTCAATGGTCCGGATGCACACACATAACAGCCAGTACACATCCAGCATCTTCTCCTGGAGACAAAAAAAAAAAAAAGAGACAAACAAATATGTGAAGAATAGCAAAACAGCAGATTATAAATGACAAGACTTAGTAACCCAAACACTGTAAGCACAGAAAACACAGGAGGTAGATCACCTTGGAATAGATAGTGGCATTAATCCAAGCCAGTCTCCTGCTGAGATGGTTCAGCTTTTCGGCAAAAACCTTCTGGCTTTTCTGGAGCTCCTCCAGGATGTCTGGTCTCTGAAGGAAAAGGACACAGTGTGCAGTCTTGTTATCACAGACTCATTCAGGGGGGGCTTTCCACATCATGTCAGTGGGTGACACTGGTTATTCAGCATGACTGACACCATTACAAAGTTTCTGTGTCATTGAAGTCTGGCAGACGACGATGCAGAAAAATATGGAGGAGCAGATGCTTCTATAAACAACAACAACAGAAATGTCCTCACGTAACTCGCTTGCCTTAATAAAATACACCCTTCCAAGGTCAAAGGTTCTACGAAGCGGATCATAAATATGAAAGTTAGAAGAACAATGATTCGGTCTAAATTAACAGGGCATAAATCCAAATAATTCTCTCGTCAATACAGGTCACAGTGTTCTTGAAAAGCAGACAATATCAACAATATCATTACGTCAAAATGAGGAACCAAACAAAGCTGTAAAATGATCGAATGATGATAAATCCCACCCAAAATCCTAGTCTCTTCATGCAGTTTTTGTTTTACTTTACAAGTTAAGCAGCTCAGTTTTATTTACTCCTCACCATTTCATTTGTCTATTTGTTTATCTTGAACTTCGACACACAACTGAACTAACTCATCTAGTTACTTCACTGTTAAGTTTGCTGGTGACACTTGCACTGCACGATGCAACAATATAATGAGACAAGCCATCGTGACAGGGCTGACAGGTGTGTTGACTGGAGCACAGCCAATTACCTTCAACTGAGCACCAAGAAAACAATAATAATAAGACAGTTAGTTCAGCTTACTACTTACACATCATCAACACATCTCTTAAAGTCCTGGGTGAAAATAAACTAGCAAAGGATTTCAGATAATTGGGTGAAAAGGGCAAATAAAATACTGCTTTATTAAACTACAGGAACTGATATAAGTCGGTGACTGCTTTATTAAATCAAGAGAACCTGATTTAGAAAGGATTTGCATTTATTATTTATGAGGCAGATCTCAAGATGCCATTGCAAAATTACTGTACATAAAATATGTTTCCAGGAACACTTAAGGTGAGCTGACATCCTGTATATCCTGTTAGTCATGCTACATTATGTGCAGTATAATGCATAATGCTGAGGATGAAAATGTGTCAGTAATTATTATTACTTTGCTACTTGTTGTTTCTATTCATACTTTTTAATGTGCAATTGCTTGTTTTTTTTCACAACTGTTTTTCAGAATTATTGTTTTGCTGTTTTTCTTGTGGTATTTCTTCTGTGTGTACATTTAGTGTTGTGCTGCTACTGGAACCTCAACTTCCTGATGGTTCTGCCCAAAGGATCAATAAAGTTCTATTGAATCAAAATGAATCAAATCTATTTTTATTTGAAGTGTTCTTTCACAATATTATTTATATTGTGGACAAATAAGTGCTAAAATAATAGTGATGAAAGCAAAAATTAGTGTAATAACTAATTTTTGATCAATTTTTTTGTAATAACTGATCAAATACTGTATATATTTTTGCACTGGTGCTTCTTTCTTAAGTTTGAGCTCAGCACTGTTTAGTTTTTTTGTTTTTTCTAAAACTATGTCATATTGAGAGAAAAGCTCAAGCTCCCATTTTCCAGATATTAACCCTCAGAGGGCTAAGGGTATTTTCTTTATTTTTACGTATTTTCCTTAAATTCACCCCTTTAACTTGCAAATCATACAATATACTTAAGTGTTTTATATCAAACTTTTCAGGGCAATATCAGCTTTATGTAGACTTTATCTATTTTTGTCCTCAAGCACTTTAAAAAGAGCCCAAATGCTGAAAATCAGATTTTTGGATATGTTCAAATCTCTTGTGAAAACATACCCTCACTCTTGCAGACCAGGTAACTCGGTACTTGAATAGCTTTACCACACTCTTAGTTTCACAAAAGTAGTGGAAATATAAATTAAAAAATGGATAAGTGTAGAAAACATATCGAGAATGAAATTTTGCAATACTGTTTTTTGAACTGAAATATTGTCTGTCATTCTCACCAAACAGCATTTTGAAAATGTCAAGTGATCTGAGACTGTTAAAAGCTGCCCCTTTCATATATAAATTATAATTAAACTGAATGTGATTATTTCTTCCAAAAAGGCTCAAATGTATCAAATTGAATGAATGAGATACAAATATTACGATCAACTGGTTGTAGCTAAAACATAACTTTAATCATAATTAATCAGGCAATCCATGTAGTAATTCTGGTTTTGTAGTATTACATCTCAAGCAAAACAGGCTAATTAGGAGTAATTACGACAGATATTATGGGTTCTAGTGAAGTTTGAGTGACACCACGTGTGACAGGGTTAAATTTGTACTGTAAAAGTTACATGTTACATTTTAATAGCATTTGTTTGTCCATTTATTTGTTATCCTGTCATCCAAAGGGCAGCAGAAGACAGTAGTCCATCTGTAGGGTCAGGTCCAGTATGTTATTGCGGGGGGATGCAGTTTTCACGGCAGAGGTTTAGACTCTCATAAGTGCTTTCTACTTTGTATGATTTTCCAGCATCTTTACTTTTCTGGATGCTATTAACATATTCGCAGGCGAGAAACAATCCACAGTGACATGTGACACGTCTACAACAATGACTAATGTTCAAGTGCCACTGTGAGACAGACATTTCACCTTAAGAAATTATGAATACAAAATATCATTGAACTTACCCTTGCAGGGCATCGTGCAATTTTCTCTTCTGTGTCTTTTAGAGCTACAGCATATTCATGGACGTCGTCTGAAACCACGACCATCTGGAGTGAGAGAAACACACAAACAGAGCAGCACAGTGTTTTTTTATTATTATTTTTCATACAACTTATAACTCTTCTGTCTGTACAGTATGTATTTAACACTTTATAAAATTAGACTTAGCCAGAAACGGATTAGCCTCACTCTACCTTGTTTAATGGAGAATGTGTATTTAAATATGTACATTGTGATGAATACGTAACAGATCAATGTGAATGGAAAATGTTGGGTCTCTTATGCTTCAATAAAAATAATTTAATAAAAAATTAATAATAATAATGAAAAGATTTAGAGCCATCAATTTATTCTCAAAATGCTTAATTGTGACAACAAGCTGAGGATATTATTGAAAATGTAATTACAGGTCAATACCAAATTTCTTAATGGTAACTGTCATCATGGCTTTACTGGAGACACAAAGCTCTGAATAACACAAAGACACATTTTCCTAGTAAAACCATCAGTCATAACAATATCAGTATTCTTTGCTGAATGAATTTCACTGATCTATATATCCTGCACAGCAAGCTCCATTTCAAAATGGTCATCACAACAATCTGCTCGACCAATCAACCGGCAGAGTATAAGCTACCAATACAGTAGAAAACACTACAAAGTGCATTTCCGAGCCATGCTAGTGCTGCTGCACCATATGACATTCTAGAGATATAACAGATGTGGCACTTGCAGCACTTGTGGTTTCTGTTTTTAAATTAAAAAAGGGACAAAGCAATATCAGTGAGGTCAAAGGGCTTTGCTGACTTAAAGGCCAATTTCTGTCTCAAGCTCAGTCTAGATATTGCGGCGATTACTTGGAGATGAGAAAGAAAACACAACAAGCAAATCATAGAAGCACGTACACTCAGGTCCATACATATACTGACAGTGACACAGATTTTGTAATTTGAGCACCACCACAGTGAATATAAAATGAAGCCAATGATATATGAGTGAAGTGTGGACTTAAGCTTCAGCTTTAATTCAGAGAGGTTTAACATGAATATTACATTTGCCTTAGCATCTCCAGGAAAGAAATTCAGCACAGTTATCGTATTTATAGCAAGTGTAGTAGAAAATGAAGAAACAACATTTAAAGGGTTATAATCCCTTAATAGTTAACCCATAAAGACCCAAACAGCCACTAGCAACTCAAACTCATCTACAGATGTAAAATGTTTAATACCCCTTGATCCTTTAATCCTATTAATGCATGTCAATAATTGGTGTAAAATGTAGTTTGTCATCTTTTCATGGTCATCAAATGTGACCCATTTGGACGTTCAGAGGCTCCGTAGTGAACAAGGAAACACAGTCACCTTCTATAATATTGATTCACCAATAAAATCCACTTCATTAAATGACAGTTGTTGGAGACACTTGTTTATTATATTCAGTTAATGATAGGCCTATACTTTAGTGGAAAAGTCACTTTTACTTAATTTTTCCTCTGTATTTGATACAATAGCCCTCAAATGTAATATGAAAATTATGATTACTGCTCTTGTAGTAATCATCATGATTCTGATTTTTACTTTTTTAAGATGTAGATAAGTCTTACTTGGAAAAAAAAAAAAAAAACATTCGCTTTGGTGCCTATAATCTGTTGTGTGTTATTAGTATTAATTTCTCATGAATAAATAAATTTGTGTCCTGTACAGTGCATCAGTTACTCTGGTGTACTAATGCAGGAGTCGCATGGAGCCTATCACAGCTACTAAAGGGCAAAGACGGGGTACACCCTGGACATTCGCCAGTTCATCACAGGGCTGACAAACAACCACTCTCACATTCACATCTATGGACAATTTAGATTAATCAATTAACTTATCATTAATTAAATCGTGCATGTTTTTGGATGGTGGAAGGAAACCAGAGAAAACCCACAGGGAGAACATGCAAACTCCACAAAGAAAGATCCCACCTTGACTGGTGCTGGAATTGAACCAAGGACCTTCTTGCTGTGAGGCACAAGTGCTAACCACTGCACCACTGTACCGCCCCTGGCTGTATAGAATTGCTGTATAAAATTACACACTATGTATGTTGTGTACACATAATGTTTTACAACCAATGTCTCGATGTCTGTATGTATCTATGAATATTTCTCCATGTATATTTCTAAATGTGTATTTCTCTATGCATACTTCCTCATACAAATTTCTCTATGTATATGGTGTTTACAGCAAACCCTCCATGTATATCTGTGTACACATGAAATGTATATGAACAGTATTGAATATTGTACATGCATATTTAATTAGTATTGTACATACAGTGCTTAAGCTCAAAATAAACTAAACTAAATAATTAAAGTACATGATCAGCAAAATAAATATACAAAAACACCTGATTTTCACTGAAAAAGTGCAAAATACACATATAATAAATGGTAATAAATAACAAGAAAATGTTAACCCTTTACCTCCCGGTGATCTCATATGAGATCACTTAAAAATGATCATATTTCGTAGTTTTCTGTCTGTATTAACACATAT
>JAPTGZ010001265.1:0-10796 GCA_029814645.1 Fowleria isostigma
TTGAAAGTCAAACTGTTTTTTTTATTTTGGTTTATCTGTTTTGACACTGAAAAGGAAAAACACCTTGAATTTCAATTTTAATTCTTGTTTTTCAAAACAAAAATCAAAGAACCACTGGTTTTTGTTCCGTTTCTGAAACGAAAATCCAATGACCAACAGATCCATGGACCCGTGCTCCACTTAGAGGTAGAATCCACAAATTAGGAAAAACGTAAGATTCAGTTTAGTATTAAAATCAAAAGTAACAGAAAAGAATGCATCACAGTTACCTTAGATAGTTATTTGAAAGAGCTTGATATCTTTACTTATCATTATCATCTTGGGCGTCTGTGGTTCAGGTGGTACAGCGGGTCGTCCAATGACCAAAGGGTCACCGGTTTGAATCCCGCCTCCAACTGTCCATGTTTCAAAGTGTCCTTGGGCAAGACACTGAACCCTAAATGTGTCCCAGTGAGGTCTGGTAGTGCCGGGTCTAGTGTCAGCCCTCTGGTGGATGAATGGGTGGATGTGAGGTGGTGTTGTAAAGTACTTTGAGTACCATTAATGTGTGGAACAGAACTATACCAGTACAGACCAGTTACCATGACTGTACGACTTCATCACATCACATTCACTTGATGACGTAACTAAGTTTTGAACACAGTAATGATGTGTTAAAAGTTGTACACAGATTACAAAGAAATACAATACCCTCTATTGGTTTTGGATTGACATCAATGTGAACCATTGACTGAACACGACGGTTTATTGTGACTCACTGTCCTGTGTCCAGATCCGCTGAACTCCGGTCCATGTGATCTGAGTCTGTCACTGTTATGGCAAAGGGGGTGGTGGTCTGGAGGTGGTCTTTAACAGGCCTGGTCTGACTGGGGACACACAGAGTGGAACCGGGCCGTAATAAGAACCAGACCAACCCTGTTGGAGTGTGATCACAGCTGGAACTAGTTCTCCCATCGTGGTTCCGTTGATCCATCCATCCATCCTTTAATACAATTAATTTAATCCATTTTTCTTGTATCCATTCTAAAGTTAAACCTACTGTCAACTTCACATCAGTAATCAAAGGGTTACTGTCCTGAAACCTGCTACCCAGTCAGAATCCTCAGTATCTACCAAGACCCTGTTAGGACTGCATCAACACCAGGCTGTGTTTTGGTGTCAGAGTGACGGGTGAATGGACCAGTCATGGTTTGATTTTGAGTGGGTGGGATGAAAAACTACAACCACAGGACTTCTAGAAGACGTTCTCCCAGCAGCAACTTTCTTGGTGACTGTCTTGTATGTGACATCGACATTTAATGAAGTGATCATTGTGGGGGCAGAATTCTTCTTCGTGAACAAAAAAGTACCTCTCTTCGTCCCTGCATCAACTTCCATGGTCTGAATGATATAACTATCAAGAACTCTTACCCCCTGCCTCTCTTCAGCTCTGCATTCACCCCCTCCCCACATGGAACCACCATCTTCACAAAGCTTGGTCTTCGAAACGCTTACAATTGGATCTGAATCCGAGAGGGTGACGAGTGGAAAACAGCTTTCAACCACCCCCCCCCACACCATTTTGAATACTTGGTCATGCCCTTTGGACTCACTAACACTCCTGATGTTCACTTTGCCTTTGTATATCTTAACAACATCCTCATCTACTCCAGAAACCTGGAGGAACAGGTCAGCCAGGTCCACCAAGTCCTGGAATGTCTTCTTAAGGATAAACTCTTTGTGAAAGGTGAAAAATGTGAGTTTCATGCCTCACCATCTCCTTTCTAGGTTATGTGATCTCCCCAGGTGAGGTTGAGATGGACCCAGAGAAGTTCACCGCTGTCCAGGACTGGCCTCAACCTGATAACCGCAAACAGCTGCTGAGATTTTTGGGCTTTGCAAACTTCTATCGACACTTTATTTGTGACTATTGCAAGATTGCAGCCCCTTTAACAGCCCTCATCTTCACCGCCAAGCCATAGCTGTGGTCCACTGAAGCTGAGTAGGCCTTCCAGGATCTCAAATATCGCTTCGTCTCTGCCCCAATCCTCACTCAGCCAGATCGATGTCTACAATTCATTGTGGAGGTAGATGCTTCAGATATGGGAGTTGGAGCAGATCTCTCACAGCGCTCTCCTCAGGAATAGAAACTCCATCCTTACGCCTTCTTTTCTCAACATCTGTTTCCAGCTGAGAGAAATTATGATGTGGGAAACCGTGAGCTTCTGACAGTGAAACTGGCTTTTGAGGAGTGGCGCCATTGGTTGTAAGGATCTGAACAGCCCTTCATTGTCTGGACTGACCATAAAAATCTAGAATATATGAAGACAGCCAGGAGGCTCAACTCCCACCATGCTCGTTGGACTGTATTTTTTGGACGTTTCAACTTTACCCTGACATATCGCCCTGGTTCTCACAACATTAAACCTGACACTCTGTCTCACCAGTTCTCAGTCACTGAATGCCCTGGAGAACCAGAGACAATCTTACCAAAGTCATGCCTTATTGCTGCCCTCACGTGGCAGGTGGAAGCCCAGGTCTGTCAGGCCCAAAGGCTACATCCAGACCCTGGTAACGGACCTGCTAACCACCTGTTTGTTGCTGATTCTGTGCATTCCCAGGTTCTCCAGTGGGGACACTCCTCTAGAGTCACCTGTCATCCAGGGGTCACTTGAACCTTGGAGGTGATTCGACGCAAGTTCTGGTGGCTCACCATGGATGCTGACACTTGAGAGTTTGTTGCACCCTGTTCCATCTGAGCTCGTAATAAGACCTCCAATCAACCCAGTTCTGGGTTGTTGCCACCTCTTCCTGTTCCCAAATGTCCATAATCCTACATTGCAGTGGATTTTGTGACTGGCCTGCCTGCTTCCCATGGCAATACCACAATTCTGACCATTATGAACTGATTCTCAAAGGCAGTGCACTTTGTTCCCCTTGTCCTCTGCAGTTTCACCTTCTTCAGGCTTTATGACATCCCTGCTGACATCGTGTCAGATCGTGGCCCTTAGTTTACCTCCGAGGTGTGGAAGTCCTTCTGTGCTGCCTTGGGAGCTACCATCAGACTTACTGACTGGCTTCCATCCACAATCCAATGGACAAACTGATCCCACAAACCAGTCTTTGGAGGTCTTCCTTTGTTGCATGGTATCAGAGAACCCTACGTCCTGGAATGATTGGCTTCCCTGGGTGAAATATGTCTATAACTCCTTCACTAATGCATCCTCAGGGCTGTCTCCTTTTCAGTGCTCCTTGGGATACTAGCCACCATTGTTCCCCTCTCAGAAGCAGGAGATTTCAATTCCTTCTGTCCACTGGTATGTCAGAAAGTGTGAAAGGACATGGAGGAAAACCCGAAGCTTCCTCTTGTAGGCTTCCTGATGTATGGCGATCCAGGCCAACCGTCATCGCACCCCCTGCCCCTGAATATCTACCCAGGCAAAAGGTTTGGCTTCGGGCCAAGGATCTTCCCCTCAGGGTTGAATCTAAGAAGTTGGCCCTTTGTGGGGCCCTTTGAAATTGAATGCAACATAAACCCCAGTACTGTGTGACTGACATTACCCACATTCATAAAGATCCATCCCACATTTCATGTTTCTGAGATCAAGCCGATTCTTCAGAGTGCCTGCCCCCCCCAGGGTGGTGGAGGATGCTTCCGCCTACACTGTTAAGCACTTGTTGGATGTCTGCTGACGTGGCTGGGCTGTGCAGTGCCTGGTAGACCGGAGGGTTATGGCCCCAAGGAGAGGAGTTGGGTCCCACAGCGTCTTGTTCTTGGTCCTGGGCTCGTCAGGGACTTCAAGAGGCAGCGTCTGCTGGTTCATACACCTGGAGGTGCACGTTGGGGGGGGTACTGTTATGCCCTCTGCCTTTAGAGATAGGTAGTGGCAGGTCTCAGGTGGATGTGTGTGGGTGTGCGGTGCTGGCAGACAGGTGCAGTCAGTCCGATTAGCCATTTACCGCTGCCTCTACAAAGACAGAGTCTTCACACCATTCGATGTTGGACCGTCCAACAGTCACATCTGGATTCCTGCCTGCTCAACTTACACCCAGAATCTTCTACTCTGAGCCGCTGCGATTCTTCCAACAACTGTGATTTGGATCCACCCGCAACCTCTTCCTCATCTCTCCAAAGATAACTGCAACACATCACCTGAACCTCAGACCACCCACCAGACCACACGCCAATGCCCGCCTACATCCACCTCCTGTTACTGCCCCCCTCTCATGCTAAATACCCTCTGAGACTAAATCATAAAGAGTAGGTTTTTTTTCTAATATCTGGTTTGACAATTCTGATTTATGGCCCATCCTAGATATTGACCTTGACTAAACAGCCCACAACAAACAGTAGTACTGACTGGACTTTTGTGACCTCCATGTCACTACATTTCAGATTTAGCCTTGAAGAACAACAGTCGCTCAATACATTTGGTAAGACAGATAATCAGAAATTCAGGAGAAAATGTTATTTAACTAAAAAGCTGTTAAATTCACCACCTTTGTGCATGGATGTGGACCATGTGAATGCTCCATTAAATCAGCGGACCGGTTATTTTCCTCTGATATAAGAAAAACACATTTGTCAAACACTTGTGCCGTGACAGACAGGCTTCAGATTGATTCGCACATTCTGTGTGAAAATGTAGGTTGAATGATGCAGCTCTGGAAGTGGGACACAGCTGCAGCCCTCATTCCCTCCGATTCCCACAATGTTTAATTCAAAGATATGCATCATCAAATGACAGCGTGTGATTAAATACACTATAGTCCGTAATTACACATAAGTGATCTTGTACCTCATGGCATCTGATCAACAACCGTTGGCACAGTTGTCACATCTGTTCCCCCTTCTGTTCCATTCGGTCCCGTCTGCTGCATCCTGTGTACAACGACACTTCCATATCAGATGGGGAGGTGGCGACTCAGACAGTTTTTTTAACATCCACTTCTCTCTGACTGACATTAACACCCAGCCTCATCCTGATAGATGTTTTAGTCGTTCAAGTTCAGAAACAAGGTCATGGTCTCCAGCAAATTATGTAAGATCACAGAAGTGTGAAATGTGTGAGCTTCTTAACTGATGACGCTGCCTCCGTTCAGTGATTTCCAGCGGTGTGTAAATGCCTCATAGACAGTGTGTGTTATTTCTACAACTGCACTGATTTTAATTCCCTCTGCAGTTTTCGGTTTGGGTTTCTAGTGTGCAATAGATCAGTTAAGGACAAAGACTTGCAGAAACATCCTGTAATAATCTTTATAGATTGGATATCTACAATACCCCATACATTATGAGAGGAGAAATATACATGTCCAGGCTGCATTTTCTGGAAAATAGAGGATACAACTATAGACGTACAACACAAAAATTCACAAACTTAAGAAAAAACTCAAGAAACCGGAGGTCATGTTGTGTATAGATACAGATAAAGTTCTTTAAAGCCTATTGTTGAGTTTTGGCCTGGTGTAGGGCGTCAACATGGGGCTAATGTATCACTTTGAAAATAATTGGTGGTAGTGTCTTTTTACTTTATTCCCACAGTAGAGTTGTATAGTAATGAAGTTAGAATACTTCACTTGCTCAAGTATGTTTTGAGAGAATTTGTGCTTTACTATTTTAAATTCTGTTTCACTTTATTCCATTTCATTTCCTAACTCAATTGCGTACTTCTTACTCCAATATATTCTTAATGCACAGTATCGTTACTTGTTACACAAAATAAATTCAAGGAAATTTGGTGTTCCACCGCTGACATTACCGGTGACGGCAACAAAGTCAGGAAGCTGATTTGTCATTGGGCTTAATCACGTAATTAACAAATGCAAACGATGGTACACGCTCAACCTGTGGGCAGTCTGTTGATGTGAGCAGCGCTTGTTGGCAGCACTCTAATAAATGCTAAAACACTTGTTATAGATCGATAAAAATCAGTAACAAGTGTAATTTTTGTACATTTGTAATTTTGAGAGAATGGTTCATTCTAACAGGAATATTGTCCTTGTAAAAGTCTCTTACATTTCTTTGTATTGGTGGTATATTTTAACTGCATAGCATTGTTCCCTTCTTTTTTTCCTCCTTGCTCTTGAGTTGGTATATGTTTGTACTTAAACTGTGTTGGAGCAACTGTCATGTACAAATATCATCCCAGGAAGTGATTCCTCAATTTGCTGGAGGTCCATGCCATGCAAGGGCTTGTCTTTCCATGATAGTGCACAGTGAGGAATGCCAGTGTTAATTTACACTCATAGCGTAGGCTCATGTGGACACTGGGGGTGTTAAATTAACACTGGCATTTTTACTTTGTGTTGCACCCTCAAAGAGACTCAAGTCCGTCCTGACAACTTATATCCTACAATTCGGTGTTTGAGTTTGTGTTTATGTATCTTATTTTTTAACTGATAACACTCATTTTGTCTATGTTCTCTCTTTCTTTGTTATTTACAATAGTTTCTTGTTGCGCTCACTGATGACATCATGAACTCGAATGAACTCTAACTTTTGTCAATAGTAAAAGCAACACAAATTCACCAAAAAATCCCAAAATAACCATTCAATAAAATGAAAACAGAGTCCTTACTAAAAGCTTATCTTTTAACAGATTAATGAAATTAAAATTACTACAAATATTATTATAAGAAAAATACCACATACACCCACAATTATGTGAGTTCACATTTCAAAGCCATTAAATCAAGAAGCTTGTAGTATACACACTACTGTCTTAACTCCATTACACTAGAATATTTTCTCTGTTTATAAGTGAAATAAATGACAGTATTGGTCGTTATTTTATTGTGACATGTGTCAATACCACGTCACTATGAACTATGACTTATGTTAAGTAAAGATTAAACTCACTTACACAATCGTCTACGTGTTTTCTGTAACATCTACTCGTATTAAAAGGATGCACAGATGGTGGTCTGGCAGAGGAGTCATGGTTGGTTCTGGAGCTCACGCTGACGGGGCAGATCTTTTACTGCTGGAAGGTCAGTGGTGTGAGTTCTCATAGGTATCGATGCATCGTGGTTGTCTGAGCCTCCATGTTCTGACATCACTCTGCACACTCTCAGCTTCAGCCTCTTCCTCCATGCTACGTCTCTCCTCTATGTGATCCTGTTCGGGGTGCTCCTCAGGGACGAACACCTCTGCCGGTCTGTCTGAGGACTTCCCTTCTACAACAGAATCCCTGTGCTTCTGCAGAGTGGTGGATCATGATGTTTAACTGCCATCCACATGTGACACTCGTCATCAGCAGAACTGCCTGTGTCGGTCTGGAACGTACCAGGTTTGGTCTGACGGTGTCATTTCGTTGTCCGTCTTGGTTTGCTTGCTCTCTCTTTCAGACTGTGCTCTCATACCTCTGGCTCTTCAACCAGGTAACATAGAAGTAGGTTACGGTGTAACAGTCGTCATTTACCTGTTCCCTGCAATAGCTCAACCACGTCCACTGGACCATCAGGACCTTTTCTTCCCCTGATGACATAAATGATGTCTTCCCAGTAACTCCTCCCCCCTGGGTGTGAGGTTTCTCATCAGTACATGGTCACCTGGCTGAAGGGTAGGACTCCATGTGCACTGCTTGGAGTTTTTCTGTCTTCTTCTCGGACTCTTTATTCATACCTGCATCGCAGTAGCATAGGCTTCTTGCATGACTTCCCTCCGTTCCTCTGCTCACCCAGTGTGTGATTGGCTCCTTTCATGTCCTCTCTTTGTGAACATCACATCCACAGATGAAGTTGGTTCATGACCAAAAAAGGAAGAATGGAGAAAATCCTGTTGCTTCATGCACAGTTGAGTTGTAGGCATGGACTACTTTGTTAAGGTGTTTGACAGAAAAACTCTGAGACAGAGAAGACAGAATCACTGGATTCTGGACTCAGGAGACTTGCAGCAAAGAGTCAAGTCCATACACCAGGGTGATGCAGCAGTCGACTCACATCAGGAAGTCTAGGCTTTTACAGAGAGCCAAGCCTATCAAACCCCTTGGTCCCAATGCCCAAATATTGATGATGTCATGTCCTGATTCATTGGTCCAAGTGTCCAAACATAGATGACGTATGTGCTGTATGATTGGCTTCACCATCGGTCCAGGTACCTAAACAATGTTTGGTAAACGTTTGGAGACCTTTTCCTGACACATGGCAATGTCCACATGCAGGTAAACAATGATGATATCTCCAGAAATAAAGACAGCAGTGGCATCTCTGTTGGCGCCTCACAGTAGAAGAAGTGCTGGCCTTATCCAAGAAGAGGAGACACTTTGGGCGTTAACCTTCAGGGGATGTTGCAGTGTCACTGTGATTCAGACTCAAACCCATGAACTAAAGCACACTTGTACTCTCTGAGTGTAGTCTAACATTAGATTTCTCTCATATTTCAGTTGTTGTCTAACAGTAGCGTTTTTTCCATCTTGACTTCTGAGGACCTTCGAGTGAACAGAACATATCTAGCCGTGTTCTGTTGCAGCGCTCTGCAGGATTGGCTTGAGGGTGGTATGGGGATGTACCAGAGTGACGAATACCACGATAGTCTTGGAGCTTGTGAAAGAGATTGTTTTCAAACTCTTTCCCTGGTCATGATGTATCTCGGATGGAAAACCAAAACGCATGATAAAGTCATCAAAAAGCTTTCTCGTTGCAGTTTTGCCAGATTTGTCTCTTGTTGCATGTGTTCGAGCATATTTAGTAAAATGATCCACAACTACATATGTACTCTTCACCTCCCTTACATTTGTCCAAGTGCGAGTAGTCAATGGATATCATCTCAAACGGTCCAGATGTCTCAGCTTTGAATAAGTGAGGTAAGGTTTCTTCCTTTTTATACAGCGACACAAGTTTTCTTGCACTAGTCTCTCTTTTGAGAATGCCATTGCCATTGATCTGCAGGCGTGGCCACTCCCTGAGAAGGTTCCTGACTGCGTCACTCTTTGCCATTTGGTCCTTATATTTTAGGTGGGTGTTTGTTCTTTCCAGGGTCAAATCTTGGCTGATGGCTACATCTGTATTTTGGGCATTTCTGATGTTTTCAACTGCAAAAGACTGAATTGGTTGTGAGATGTCACTCACCCTGGCAGTGCACTGATGGTACAGTTGACTGCAGAGAGAAAACAGAGATGTCAACAGTTTCATGGTATCCTACTGGGTTTCTTCTTTGGACCTTTTCCTTCATGACAGGAAATCTGTGTCTCAATTTGACGACTTTGTAAAAGAGTGAACGGGTCATCTGTTGACTCTGCCACCCAGCGGTGTCCAGTGGCATTAAGTTTCACTGACTTTGTGACATATGTCAGAGGATTATTGTCACTGAACTCAGTAAAATGAGCTGCATCAACAGATAATCATGAAAATGCACTGTTATGGCCCATCTAAAAGCCAGGAATTGTAGTTTACCAGAGTGTAGTTTGCATTATTTTTCCACTGCTGTCGATGTCATGACCCATATCCTATGACTTTAAGAACACCCTCCTGATGCTGGTACAGCACTCCACCCAAACCATCCTCTGAGGCACCCACATGATGTACAAAGGGTTTTCCTAGATCTGGACAGGCCATGACCGGTGGATTCATCGGCTGATCTACGGTTTTGCTCAATGTCTCTTGGTGGACTGGGTGGGATGGTGGCAACTGGGCAGCTTTGCGGCTACCCCACCCCACCACCACCACCCTTACTCTTTAAGCTCTTCTGCTTCAGTTCAGATTTAGGTTTTGCTAACAATTCATAAAAGGGTTTGGTTATCCTTGAGAGATCTTGTATATAGAATCTGTAATAAAAAAGGAAACCCATCAGCTGACCTCTGTCACAGTAGACGGTCCTGCTTCAGTTCTTGCCCTGCTTCCACCTTTTTGGGGTTTATTTTGTATCCAACTGCAGAGATTAGTCATAGACCTTGCACTTGAAGAAGTCACATTTCCTCCACATTCTCTTTGTCACTGTAGCAGTTTTCTTTTATTTTGGATGTGTTGTTTGAAGCTGGAGGTAAAGATGAGTATGTCATCCAAATATGGGACACAAACGTCATCGCTGAGGTCGCCCAGGCGTCCTTCCATGTAGCGCTGAAAACATGCTGGAGTATTAGAAAGATCAAACGCGGTCCTCATCCATTCACAGTCTCCATGGTGTCATAAATGTGGTACATGGTCTGCTTTTCCTGCTCGTGAACCTTTGGCGCTGAAAACATGCTGGAGTATTAGAAAGATCAAACGCGGTCCTCATCCATTCACAGTCTCCATGGTGTCATAAATGTGGTACATGGTCTGCTTTTCCTGCTCGTGAACTTTTGGTGGTAAGCCTTCCCCTGGTCCAATACCAGGAGTTGCCTCCCAGGTTTTCCAACATCTGTTCTCAGAATTGGATGTCTGTCAGACAGGGTTTTCCCATTCAGTAGTCCGTCGTCTATACACAAGCGGAGCCTCCATTTTTCTTCCTGACGCACACCACAGGCGAGGAAGATGAAGAACAAGACTTCTGGATCCAGCCTCGGTTGACTAAGTTCTGAATGTGTGTTTTCACTTCTTGAGGAATATTTGTAGGGATTCCACTGTACGTTCTTTGTGTCAAGGCAGATGAGCGTCCTCTAGAGGTGGGGTCTGCTCCAGGTTTCGTCCTGTTAAAAGTTGTCACCAAGTGTTTGCTCCTGGACGATTCGATTGGATGTCTGTGAATTAGTTCATTATGGGTCATGTTCTGTAAGCAAAATGTGGAATGAATACGGCTGGAAAAAGGCTAGAGCTATTCTACTGACGAATCAGTTTAAGTTCAGTTTGCCTACTAATTACCATTCTTTTTTTTTGGGGGGGGGGGGGGGGGGGGTATA
>JAPTGZ010001287.1:0-10794 GCA_029814645.1 Fowleria isostigma
AGGGCCTTGCGCTCCATGCAAGGCCTGTCACTGGTGTACAGTGACAGGGACCTTGCCTTACGCGCTCGGTCCCTAATTACATTTCTGCAATTCATCCCCTCAATGGAATAAACCTTTAATGTTTAGTCATTTTAAAGATGATTAAAGATATTTCTGTGTTATTGATTCAGAGGTTTCTGTGTTGGCCATCATAAACCGTGAGCATCCTTCAGTCACATACTACACACATACACGGACACACACCTAAGCCTGAGGGCTGCATTCTTTCAGATTATTTGTAGTGTTCAGATGTGTCACATCATGTTCAAATGGGCTTAAGTGGGTGTACGCTGATGTGAACAGAAAGTGAGGTGGTATGAACCTGTACATACAAACATACATCAGCGTGACAAAATAGAGTCTACTCTGTTTTTACAGGCACAAAAAGCATCGGTATGCATTTTAGTGATGATTTCAACCACATGAACATGCTCAATTAACCTAGAAAATATTTAAGGAACATCCAGTACCGTGCAAAAGTCTTAGTCCACCTTTAGCATTGTTGTTTTTACAGGGTTTGAAATAAGTATACACATATATTTCTCATTCTCTTTTCTTCAGAAACAGTAAGAAAATATAGGAAATGTGTGCAAAGCATTAAAAGACACATACAAACCTGAATTAGATGTGTTCTACAGGTTAAAGTCAGTATTTAGTTTGACCTCTGACCTCATGACAAGAAGCAGCACAAACAACTAGAAACATCTGACGTGTTGAGTGAAACCTGGTATAAATCATCAGAAAATTAATGACGAAAATTAATTTCTGAACAAAAGGGTTAAAGACATGTTGAGTACAAAGACAGGTCACACTAAATATGATCATTTTGGTTTATAGAATCTGTTTTTAACCTGAAATGTTTGTTGTTCTTTCATAGTTTACATATGAGGTTGGATCTAATGCAGAGACAAATGCATATGTGTTGACAACAGAATTTTACTAAACCAACCAAATTACAGACAGCCTACATTGTTTGTGTTTTAAAAGGGAAGTGGACTCTTAATCTTATTTTATCTTAATCTTTGTCTCAGTGTGAGTGTATCTGAAGAATACCAAGTGGCTTCCCTTTTTTTTTAGATAAAACTTTGTGTTCTCAATTAATTTCTAAACTTTTTGCTGTTGTGAAACATAATTTCTGATGATCATAGACGACACTACATCAGCTACAGTGCTCAGCATAAATGAGCAGATTTGAACACAGATCAGAACAGAAAAGATTTGTCAAAAAACCTTTAGTTTTCTTTGAGAATCAACATTTTCTATGGGACGCTATACAACATATTATGTTCTCAGTTAAGGAAGTATTCTATAAAACTCAGTTTTGTCCAGTATTTTTTGAAACTGTGCTTATGTTCATTGAGATATTGATTAAAATCTTACTTTTCAAAGGGGTGAAGCGTTTCCCCTTTGGGTTGCGTCAGTTTGTTTTTTTGGTAGTGCTATGGCAACGTGGTTAGTGTCAATTGTGTTTTGGCAATTGTCTCGGGACATGTCTGTGGAATACTGGATGTTTGCCTGTGTGTAGGTCACTTCTCAACCCCATTGGTTTACTAAATACCCATCACAAGAGCATGAAGCCTAGGTTTGAGCTCTGGGTAGCTTTGGTTCGGCAGTCAGCGGGGGTTCGGTTTGCCTCTTTTGGACATCTGGGTAAGGTGAACAGTATACATGCGGTTCACTTGATAGGCTGTCATGGCTTCTGTGAGTTTTGCATGTGCCTTCAGATGTTTCTGCATAGCTGTACAACAGGTCAGCGGCTGCAGATTGCCGATCACTATGGTATTGTATTGTGATAAAAAACATAAGAGCAAGATTAAAGATTTTGATAAATTATAGACTAACATTTTTTCCCTAAAGTCAGCTCTCCCCAGCATCAAAAGTATCACAAATAGATTTCCAATGGATCGATGCACTAGTTATCCCGCCCCCTGAAGAGGGAGGTAAGGGTATTGCCCCATTCAGGGGAGTGTATTGATGAGGCTTCCACATGATTTGTGTTTTTTTGTGTATTTTTCATCATATACTCCATCTAGATGCACAGATGAAGTAAAAATATGTACTTCTCTTTCACCTAAAAACAAAATATATAAATATGACTCTAAATAAATATATGAACTTTAAGTCTCAAGTTTTGTATGTAACATTTATGTCAGTATTCATGTTGTTTTCATTGTTGGTTTGTGAATACATTACATTTATCAAAGTTGAAGAAGTGCTGTTGATCATGTATAAAGGATCGGCAAAAAAAAGCAGAAAGCTCCAGCCTATTCCTTTTCAGTCTGATTGTAGAAATCTATTATTTCATTATATTAGAAATTTTTATTTCAATGGAGTGCTTTGTTGCTTTTATGGATTGGATGGATCTGTGGATTGTGTTTGTTGTTCAGATTAAAATAAAAATAAAACAAACAAGGTCAATCCACTTCTGCTGGCGTTGACACCAGCATTTAAATCCATTTGTGTAAAACTGAGGCCGTGCCGTTTAAACCATGTCAGGGTGATGTTCTTTGCCCACACCCTTTTTGAAGGCCCCTGGTAGAAGCCCATGAGTGTCCCTCTGGTACCTTTGGGTGCTTTCCCCTGGTGGTTCTTGGTCGGCGCTGCTGCCTCCTGGCCTTGTACTGCAGGTAGAGAAGGAGGCAGATGTGAAGGAGCTGGAGGAGGAGCTGGAGGAGGAGGTGGGACGTCTGGATGAGGAGGGGGGAGGTCCTGGCCGACCGCTTGGTCTCCTCGCCCCACGGCGACCCCTAAGGCCAGGCCGGACACCGGGGCCGCCTCTCTGGTCTGGCTCTGAAGAGGATGGATGGGAGATCAGTTAGTGGAGGAGAGGTCAGGTCTGGAGAGCAAAGGTCAAAGGTTAAATCTACACATAAACCTTTACCCCTGAGCATAAAGTCAAGCTGAGGCAGCGGTGGTCAAAGGCTGCTTTATCTTCATGTCATGTTGATTTAATGTCCCCTCGTAGAATACTGTTGTGAATTCACTTCAGTATTCCTCTGTTTAGTGTCATCTTCATTAGTCGTTTCTTCAAACATCTATCAACTATCCTTGAGACAATGTCTACAGCACAATTTTGAGAAATCAAAACTTTAAGCATTTTTATAAATTTTTAAAAACATATTTACCTTTACTTATGAAGGTTCATTATTTTATTTTTGTGGTTTTTAACATGTAAATGGTACAGATATCAATACAGTTACTATTAATCACTGATAGAAGTCATATATGGACTTGGATTTAATTAGTTGCCCTATTCCCAGGATTTGTACACATTTTCAAGCACTTTTAAGGGTCATTTTCATTTTTTTACAGCACAGCACCTTATCTCTGAGGCCTAATACATATCTATACGGACACATACTCAGGATTTTTTTTTTTTTTAATCACAACTAGTGCATTGACTCATGAGGATCCACAGGTTCTAGATGTGGTAGTTTTTATGCTGTTGTGTATTCATGCATGTTGTACTGCATTTGTCCAGCAGTCACCGCCAAAGTGTTCTGGGTATAGTAAAGTAATTGTAAGAGTATTGTATTCCAAAATTACTAATATCTCCCAAAATGTTGGTCTTATCAACTTGCCGTTTTCACTTGTCTGTTCCTTGACCAAAAATACACGAGAATGACAAACTGCAGCAGTCAGCTCTGTACGGATTAAGTATGAATCTCCAGACACACACACATACATAAAAGCCACTTGGCTTTTTACAACACAGATGATGTACATTATATTATAATATAAACATCTAAAATAATCTTTAATGATAGCATAAAGTTGACAAATTAATGGAGAACACAAAGTTTTAGCAAAAAAAGGGAAGCCACTTGATGTTCTTCAGACACACTCATACCGAGACAACGATTACGATAAAAATGTACCTGAAGTCGACCTGAGAACACCTGGAAATTTTCTTTTTTGACAAAAACTTTTATTTTTCTAAATGAATCACCTCTCAGTGGCTTGACCTCTAACCTGGCAGAGTTAATATTAGAAATAAAGAAATTACAGTGGTAGAATCACAAGCACTTTCAAGCACTTAACCTAAAATTCAAGCACTACCTTGAAAACACAACATTGAAATTCACGCATTTTCAAGGATTTCAAGCACCTGTACGAACCGTGAATCCTCCAGTAAAAGTACCACCCACTTCTATTGGGATCCTAATCTCCTGCATCCAGACCACAGGACTAACATAGAACAGAAATTGACATATTCAAGTTGCTATTGATTCTCACCGGTGACCTACAGGGACATTGAAATTATTTTTTTGTACTGTGATGCTGCTCAACACTCTTACATGTGCTCCTTGGTGTTCATGGATCCGTTTCAAAGCCCTGTTTCAGTAGCGGTGTTATTAATTTCATGACATTCCACTGATTCTTGAATAATTTTTTGTATTGTTGACTGGAGGAACTGATCAATAGCAGCATCAATCAAGACTGGACAATTTGTTACTATTATGTAAATTATGCTTATTACCTCTAATTTTCATCACGGCTATTGTATGTGCTATATTCACTGTAAAAATGTCCACTTAATTGAAAATTGACTTTTTTTTTTTTATATAATTGAGGATAACTTTAGGCAGTAAAGGGATCAAACTCACTTTTACTGACAGATGAGTCAACATTTAACTAAACTGTAGTTCCGGGCAGACAGATGGAAGGAGTCCCACACAGTTTTCCCCTCCAATCACCCTTCACTGTCCCCCTCAGGCACAAAAAGAACACATTTAACAACCGTCCAGATGAATGCAACACTTAAAGCTCTGTGCTGTCGCTGCTCCAACAGGCTCAAACACCGGTGGCGTTCGCTCCCTCTCTCTCCGAGGCTGGCACAGAGCTAAAACAAAGTGAGGAGAGCGATCTGGCAGCGCAGAGCAAACCAATATTTAAGCAGTGCCCGCCGACAGAGAGGGCGCTCGTATTTATAGTAACATCCTCAAGGAGCAGTTGTAGAGGAAGACTTTAGACACACATCCAAACACACATTTAAACCTGGAACTGTGGCTCTGGGTAAAATTGGTTTGCTGACCTGCTCTGCTTCGGATCGTCTCTAAAACTGCCCCCAAATGCCCCACCGAGGTCTTCGTATTTCCTCAAGAAATGTGACTGTAAGCTGCTGTCCTTCCTTTTAACAGTGTGGGACTTACTGGGACTCATGCAAGAGCACTGTCTTAACTTTCTCTTACACAGAAGGTTTATACGAGTATGAAATGTCACATTCAGAAACAAACCACCCATTATGCATAAAGTACCTTGAGGGTCAGTCTATGTGTTGGTAATTGAATTTCTTTTCCTAACCAAAAGGTAAACTAGTGGTTAATTGATTTTGAATTAAAATTTAATTTCACTGCATTTTTCTTTTTCAGAGTCAAATCAGATAAACCAAATTTTAACTAGAAAAGCACTCAGAGAGCGCAGACCTCTGCCAAGAATGATAGTTCCCCCCATATTGTGACTCATGCCAAAGTAATAATCCTACATTTATTTGTATATATTTTACAGTAAAGTAAAGTATAGTTGTTAACAGACAGACAGACAGACTGTGTGCCCCAGTACCTGGTCCCTCCCCCTTGCTCACACACACACACAGCTCAGTGAAGCATAGATAGCCCCACCCACACCCACATGGAGGAGAGACTGTAACTAGCACAACTTGAATCAAATTAGCGCATTTGGACGGGAGTAAAATGTCGGCTCACCCCCAAAATCTAATCCATTGTTTCTTGTGTCATTTCCATCATCTGAAAGTTTCAGCTAAATCTATCCAGTAGTTTTTGTGTAAAGCAGCTAACAGACAAACAGACAAAGAAACAGACAAACACCGGCACAAACATAACCTCCTTGACAGAGATAAAAATAGGACCAAGGGTCCTGTAGTCCACCAGCATGTTTAAAGAAATTAAGTAACATTTGAGTGACCTTCAAGGTCACTCAAGGTTAAGGTCATGCCACCAAATGAAAATCCATATGTGGTTTCCTATCTATTGCCAAAAGAGATAAGTATATTGATATCTTCAACTGTTTTGAAGTTATAGCACTTTGAAATGTGTCCCATTATAAACCAATGAGGAATTGCAAATTTTAAAAAATTCATAAAAATTTGAAAAATCAAAATTTCCAAGTCTTTGAACAAACTTGGTAGACCTTACCCCAAAGATATTCCACACCAAATATCAAGTCATTCTGACAGATGGTTTTGAAGAAAAACATTGTTGATTAATTGTTTTCAGACGAACCAACTGATACCAGTAGTCCATCAAAACCTAAAAATGGACTAATTTTCATTTTCTCTTTCTAGTAACAAAAGTAAAATTGACAGAAATGGAAAAATGGACCAAAAATGCTTATTTTTTTCATTTTCTGAGACCAGATGTCATTTTCAAAGACAAAGCACTAATGCCAAAAAGTCACAAAGGTTCTCACAAACGATGGGTTCATATGAATCTTCCGGTTTGTATAAAATCTGGACTTCATAGACATTCATGGAAGAAGTCTCTTCAAGTTAGTACGGCTATTGTTCAATCCATGAAGTGGCCGTAGGTAAGATGTAGAAATATTCCCAAGGCACCCTTACAAAGAATGTGACAACTGTACAGTCTTTGTACGATAGAAAATCACATCATTTTCTCACATAGGTCTCAAGTTGTTCTTACAGCCACTTCATGACAAGTAAACAGAGGTGGGAAGTAACAGAGTATAAGTACTTCATTACTGTACTTAAGTAGATGTTTTAGGTATCTGTACTTTACTTGGGTATTTCTTTTTCTTGCAACTTTTTACTTTTACTTCCTACATTTTTGCATAAATATCTGTACTTTATACTCCTTTCATTTTCAGAATAGGCTTGTTACTTTTTCAAAACAAACGGACATGACAGTACGTAAATAAAATATGTGACTTCATTCACTGTGGAATTAGAAAATGGAAACTTTGACAATTTTACCTGGTTAAACAAATATTGTTTTATTCATGGAAAAAACTGCATTTTTACTTTTTACTTTTGTACTTTATTAAAATTGAGAAGTAGTGCTTTTTTTTACTTTTACCTAAGTAAAGGAGTTGAATCAGTATTTCTACTTTTACAACAGAATTTTTTCCCACAAGTAGCTGCACTAGGGCAGCTGTGGTGCAGGAGGTAGAGCGGGTCGTCCAATGATTGAAAGGTCAGCAGTTGGAGTCCCACTTCAACTGTCCGTATGTTGAAGTGTCCTTGGGCAGACACTGAAAAAATTGCCTAAATTGCTCCCAGTGAGGCCTGATAGTGCCTGGCATAGTGGCAGCCCACTGGTGAATGTGAAACTTGTATTGTAATTATATAAGTACTTACCATTTACTTCCACTTAAATACAGAATGTGAGTATTTTCGCCACCTCTGCAAGTAAGTCATAAAATACATTCAAAGACAAATAAATCACATTTAAGCCTAAAATCCATTGGTGTCATTCCCAAAACTTTTGTCCATGAGCGAAACTTGGACAGATTTATTTCTGATCCGCTCAAACAAAAAGCTCAGAATGGACAAAACAAATCCTGATTCTGACAAGGAACAGAGTGAAGTGGTTTTGTGTTGGCTCCAGTTTGACCACTAGACCTTTAAAGGTTAATGTCTGTTATTGTTGTGTTTATGTTCGAGTGTCCATCCTACTTCCCTTTTCCTACAACTAAACTACTGTTTGTGTGTGGAAAGTACCACAAACACAAACACAAATAAAACAGTGTCCTCTAACCCCCGAAGTCCCACAGATTAT
Source organism: Fowleria isostigma (assembly GCA_029814645.1). Taxonomy (NCBI): domain Eukaryota; kingdom Metazoa; phylum Chordata; class Actinopteri; order Kurtiformes; family Apogonidae; genus Fowleria; species Fowleria isostigma. The sequence goes on from JAPTGZ010001287.1 coordinate 7,794, forward strand.
GAAACGCTGCTTTAAACCATAAGCCGTAAAACAATTTGTCATCGAAGCGGACATTTAAACACAACAGGAAGTCACCAGCCTCGTTCCGGCCACATAACGGGCTTCATGTGGGATTTCTTTGAATGTAAATCAAAGTGAGGATGACATAGAAGTGATGGGTGTGCAGCTCTCCATACCTCCTAACCCTCCACGTGAGTTATGGCCTCTAAATGTGCACATAAAAACACAAACGCAGCATGAGGCAGAAGAGCTGAAAACAATTAAGACTGCTACTGCCACATCCACAAAACTCTCCAACTACAGGACCTGCCAACTCCCTGAGATTGTACGTGAAGAGTCTGAGTGATGACAATACCGTGACTCAGCAGATGAAAAACTGACAATGACACATGTTCAAGGTATTTGGGACTGTATATGAACCACTCTGGATACTCCCAGTAAAGTCAAGTCCCATATAAAACACAAACAGTCAGCTTAGGCTATGTAAGACTGAAGGCAAATGTGGCACAAATCCGATTTTTTTGTCCATATAATGACATGTATCTATGACGACGTATAAGGGCCACATAAGAAAAACAATTGCTTGTCACCACAAGAATGAAGTCGTAATATTTTGAGAATAAAGTCATAAATAATGACTGAAAATAAAGTCGTAGTTTAAAAAAACTAGAGGAATAAAATCATAACATTATGAGAATTAAGTCATAATATTATGAGAATAAAGTAGTTTTAAAAATTCAAAAATAGTGTTGTACTTTTATGAATCGTAATATATTCAAAATTAATTTGACGGTCAGAGTTTCCTGTTACAGCGAACACAACATGTGAAGCAACAACTTCTGTTGAATTGGACCAACATTATTTTTGTATTATGACTTTATTCTCAAAATATTACGACTTTATTCTCATAATATTATGACTTTATTCTCATAATATAGTACTAACCTTTATTCTTAAAATATTACAAGTTTTTTTAAACTACAACTTTATTCTCTTAATATTATGACTTTATTCTCATAATATTACAACTATTCTCGTAATATTACGAGTTTTTCTAAAACTCCAACTTTATTCTTGTAATATTACAACTTTATTCTCAAAATATTACGAGTTTATCTAAAACTACGACTTTATTCTCATAATATTATGACTTAATTCTCAAAATATTAGAACTTTATTCTCGTAGTGACAAGCACTTTGTTTTTCTTATGTGGCCCTTATACGCTGTCGTATGTATCTGATCTGTTAACCCTACAAAATCATTTGTATCATATTTGCTACACTAGGTTCTGAGACCTTTATTTTATCGATAACATCAATACTTTCATTAAAAACTTGTTGTATATGACCTGATACGTGTTTTTTGCCTCCTGTGATTGTCATCACACTTCAACCGGTGAAAAGGCTCTTTTTTTTGTTTTTGCTTTTTTTAATACAGCTGTTAAATCATCCAACATATATTTTGAAATAAAGTTCTGTTATATTCTGTTGTATTGTTATTCGGTTAGAAATTGATATTGATTGTTGCCATTCAAGGGAAATAAAAAAAGGCTTTAAAATGCAAAAAAAAAACAACAACAACAAAAACATTACCTGAAATATTCTGTATTTTCAAATGTTGCAGATAAAATTTACTTAGTATCTAGAATTAATGTTGTGAGCAAAACGTTGCAAAACGTTCATGTTCAGAAGCTTTGTAGTTACCATGGAAACACCATCATCTTGTATAACATTGATTCACTTGTAAAACCCATGGAGTTGGATCAATGACAGTGGATGGACACACTGGGTTTATGTTGTTAATGATAGATTGGACTGAAAAAGTAACTTTTTCTTCCATTTTCTCTGTTTTTTATATAATAATCCTCAATTTTCCTTTAAACTTCTATGAACATCTACATGATTAGTAAATTAATGTTGGAAAATACCTGATTCTCACTGAAAAAACACAAAATACAGTGGATATTATTACAATAAATGGTGATAAATGACTTAAGAATGGTTAAATACAGAGAAAATTTTATTTGGGAAGTGTCACAAATGTCACACTGAGTCCTTATGGGTTAAAACCTGCTGTCTGAATGTAGTCTTAGTAATGAAAATAACATGACTCAGCAGATAAAAAACTGAAAATGACCCATGTTGGAGGTATTTTACTCCCAGTAAAGTCGTCCCATATTAAATACTAACATCATGCAAAGAACCGACTCCTCCCTCTTGTACAAGTCAGCTCAGTGAGTGTTTTTTTCAATAATTGTCCAGTAATTGGGTGATTATGCAGGTCTGTACATGTCTGACAGATGTGTCTCATGCATTGTAGGTTCTACTTGCTGCTTTTTCAACGCTGCCCTCTTCGTTCCTAAATCCTGCTGGGCAAAATCATATCGGACTGTTTTTCCTCTGGAGTGAGTCTGTATCCAGCTGCTTTGTGTTAAAATAAGTTTATGCATGTTGACTTAAAATCCTGCAGGAAGAACAGAGCGGAGTGGCCAGAGCGGCGCAAATGTTTGTCGTCTGTACAGGAAAGTGGAGGAGTATGAGTCGGAGAGACTTTCATTTCATATTTCTGTTTCACCTGACTTCATACTTCACTGGTCGTTGCACTGGACATTTATCATCACTGGTCTGGAAAGAACTGGATATAGTAAATTTGTTTATTACTATTTTAAATTAATGTTTTTATTTTTTAAAATTCTTTATATAATACTACTATACTTCCTATTCTGCATGCCCCCCCCCCCCAGCAGAAAAACTAATCGATACTCCAGTTCTTTTATTCCCTCTGTTTAGGCCAGGGGTCTCAAACTCATTTAGTTCAGGGGCCACATTCAGCCAAATTTGATCTGAAGTGGGCCGCACCAAAAAAAATAATACCATAATAATATATAAATAATGACAACTCCAAACTTCCCTCTATGTTTTACGTATGATGAAAATATTTACATCTACAAACTATCCTTTAAAACAATGTGAATAACATGAACAACCTGTAATTTCTTAA
>JAPTGZ010001325.1:0-10792 GCA_029814645.1 Fowleria isostigma
CCCCACCCTCCACCTCACATTCTTACTTCTTTTACCCCCTTTTCCCACTTCCCCAGTTTTCCATCATTCTCCCTTTTCTGTTCATCCTCTTTCTGCTCCATCCACTTCTCTGTCTTCCCCCTCGTCTTCTCTACCCTTCTCTCTTTCCATTTCTTGACCACCCCCTCTTCTTAAACCCCCGTGTGTCCCTTTTTCTCTCTCCAGCAGAAGTGCAGAGCCAGGGCTTTTGCCTGCTGGTAATTTATTTTCCCATTAGCCCCCTGTCTGAAGTGCATGCTCTGGGTCTGAGTGTGTGTGTGTGTGCGGGGGGCACCGAGGGCCACCCAAAAGAAAGACCCGGCGAGTCGAAGAGAGGAGGGCACCCTGGACACGCTGATAAGAAAGAGGCAGAGAGGGAGGGGCCTGAATGAAGGGAAAGCGAGTGGGTGTGGAATACTAGCTTGGTTTCCGTCCAAGCAGTTTGGTTGTTTTCAAATTATGATGCAGCCTAATGAGAAAAGCTGACTAGAAGTGTCATGATGCTTCTGAATGATCACTCATTTATTGTTTTTTTTTTTTTTTAAAGTTTGCTCATGTTTCATATTTGCTTGAGAATGACTTTCTTGTACAAGTCATAATTGTGTGGCAGATTTACACTGAGCAGGAAATGGAGCACATGGTGGTAACGAAAACATGAACATGAACTATGACCACGTCGGGGGATGAAGTCAAATAGATGCCCATGACTCAGGATAATTTTAACCTGCTTTAACCTGCTGACATGGAATCAAGTTACTCTACATTGCACTTATGTGGGGTGTGTTTCTGAATGCCACAAGAGGTAAATCATGCTAAAATGATTGGCTTTCTTATTTAGGATTAGGCCTTTTGATTTGACTTCCTGCCTTTCATCTGCTGCGGTCTGATGCAAACACATTAAATACATTCCTTTCAAATTTTTGTTTTTATCCCCGGCCTTCTCTCTCTTTTATTCCGAGAAGACAATTATATCTATTCAGCTCATAATTATTATTAATATGTTTTTCAACTGGAATGACCAGCTTAGCAAAAGCACAATCGCACGTCAGATTTAAGAGATGAGAACAAGAAATGAGTATATTATTAGGTAAATGAAATGCTTTTGCAAGTTTATGCCACGCAACATGAGTACTTCAAAAGTGCTGGTCAGTAGTACACTTTTACAAAATTATGAAGTTGAGGGGTTTCATCCCATCACTAGAGTGGGCATATATTTTTTTTTTTTATTGTTTATTTGACAGTGACATTGTGCAGTCACACAATTGCACCAGAGTTACCTAAGAGCAACTTTACAGTTGCGGAAAAAATTTTTAGACCATCGAAAGTTATCAGAAACAATGGTTAGGCAATTAAGTATTAACTCCTACGTGTAACATCTCACTAAAACAGACAGAAAAGAAAGAATGGAATGCCTAAAAGCACTGCTTTTGTCAGTACAATGCCATAGCTATTGATAGAAGTACTTATGTGATTTTGGTTATTATCAAGAAAACCATGGAAAATGGATAGATATCAGCTCTGAAATTAAACTCATGTGAGATATTTTTATTGTTATCATTAAATTTGTCCAAACAAATGTACCTTTAGTTGTACCAGGCATTAAAATGAACAAGAAATTGAAAAAAACATATGGCAGTCTGATAATTTTTTTCCCTGACTGTACATATGCAGTCCCGGGACAGGTAAACGGGCAACACTTAATACAGAATAGATAAGATAAATCAGATGGAAGACTAGATATACATAAGACATTACATGAAACAAGTAACAGATGATTTATAAACAACGCATGAATACAAATACAATAATATAATATAAAGCTTTAAATACTGTACTAACAATGTAGTCTAAAAATAATACATTGTATTAAAAGTAGTAAAAGGCCCTACTGTAGTTATAGCAGCATCTTCAAAAAGATCAAGCCACAAGTGTAATTCATTAGTGCATAAAAATAACTAAGCTAAGACACCTAAGTATGGATTCAGTTTTGTGTTGATTTTAGCCAAAGTTTAAGTCATTTTTTAAACAATGCAATGCTATCAGACTCTCTGATATCACTGGGAAGGGAATTCCACTTTCCCACCAGTTTTACAGAAAATGCAGATTTCCCAGACTTTGTTCTTCTAAACTTTGGAACCCAGTCTCTCTAGAAGATGCTCTGGTTCTCACCTAAACAGCCACTGTAAAACATGTGCTACAGCATCTTATTTTTAACTCCCCGTAGTGAGCAGTACATGGTAGTTCTTTATTGTCAACAATGACAGACACAGAGCAGGTAAATTGATTGATTGATTGGTTTATTTCAAACTTGTGCACTCTATGTACAATACTGATGATCTAAAATTTATTATGTGTACACAGATATACATAGAGAATTTATTGTCAAAACTATATGCATGGAGAATTTTACATAAACAAATATGCATAAAGAAGTATACATAGAGAAATTGGTTGTAAACACTCATTAGTACACCAAGCTAACTTTAACATGTACAGAACACAAATGTACCAAATAAAAGAGAAAAAAATAAAATAAAATACAATATACGTATCATTATGTGTACACAATATACATAAATATATGCAGTAATTCACTATAAATATACAACCCTAGTAGGCCGAAAGGGAGTGAGAATTAAAACTTATTTACTCCCAGCTCCCAGTTTCACTAGTTAAACTTGTATGGTTGCAATTATGTCAAAGAATTTAGTTGTAAACATGCATTAGTACACCGAAACTAACTTTAACACAAAATGAAAGAATACAAATGTATCTAACAAAGGGAAGATAATACTAATAAAATACAACAGATTATAGGCACCAAAATAAATAATTAAAAATAAAAAAATATCTAATAATAAATAATGTCAATACGTAAAGTAAAAGGTAAATGAAAAGCAAAGAACTTGGCTTTAAGGTTTGCATCTACTGTAAATCTACCGTCGGTCTTTTTCTGTGTCGGTTTCTCTTTTGCTTGAGTGTAATAACCTACAGTTTCTGGCCTGAACTGTACATTCCCAGTAGTATTCAATGCATTGGTTTAAACCATATCCAGTTTCTTCGCTTTTAGCAGAGATGACTGCATGTCTGGGGCTTAGTGTTACTCTAAACCAATTCAGCCAAAAGCTACTGCGCCCACTGTCCCGTAATCTGCCATATTTTCCCTTTAAAACAAGTTTAAAACAAGTCTAATCCTGCTCTTGTTGTGACTAATCGCTCTTCTCTTTCTGTGTTCACTCACGTTTTTTGCGACTGTTCGTCAGGTTTTTTTGTTGAACACACCCCCAGGGATGAGATGGTCATTGGAAGATATTTCCATATTGGGGCATGTAAGGTAAATCTGATTCCCAAGGTGGCTTCTTGGAGAGTGAAATCCTTTTGGTCCTTTTCCAGCTTGTGTGTTTTCGAAATAAAGGCGTGTGTGTGCACATGAGTGTCTGCCTGAGTAACAATATACATAAAAGCCATTTGCACAGTTCATTCTACTATTAAAGCCATTGTTATTGTAATTCACATAACTATGATGATAGTTCTGCATGTCTTTTATGTTCATTGTTGCTTTTAAAATACACACACATACACGGCTTGGGGAAGAGAAAATAAATCCTCACATATAATGGTAGCAGATGAATAAATTGGTCTTAATCTGTGTGTGTATGTGTGTGCGTCTAGAACATCTATAGTGCGGTATTCATAGGTGGTATGTAAAAAGGCCCACCTTATCAGTTATCAGGGGAGGCCAAATTGACACAGAGGAATCACTCCATTGTGTGTGGATTCAAAGAGAGATGTGAGCACACTGGATGTCTCCATTTCCAATAACTGTGACCTTGAGGCGAGTGGAATAGCACGGTGCCCCCACCTCCAATCTGCTGACTGCTGAATTCAACTGGAGCCAGCTGATTTTGGATGTTGGGGAGGAAGGCTAATCGGTGCTACCTCAGGGTTATTCTATAGGGTAAATTGAGTTTGGCTTTTATTTTTTCCTCTTCCCAATGTGAATACCAATTACAAAGGCTTGTGTGCAGCTTTATGGGATGCTTGTCTAATTCCCTGTGTGCTTGCATGTAATGCACAGAATTCCTACACAAGTATGGAAAAGTATGGAATTTGATTTTATGAATTTGCAGATCTGGAAAAGTATGGAAAATGGAAACAAATGTATGACTGTTACCACTGTTGTATTGTCTAAAACATAAAATTATGAAAATCTAAAAAAAAGAAAAGGTGTTTTTTTGGTGTTTGCTAGTGCAGCTAAAATGTTTGTGTGAGGACACATACAGTATGGCGGCTGTGGCTCAGTTGGTAGAGCGGGTCGTCCAATGATCAAAGGGTTGGCGGTTCGAATCCCGACTCAGAAAAATTGTCCACATGTGGAAGTGTCCTTGGGCAAGACACTGAACCCTAAATTGCTCTCAATGAGGTCTGGCAGTACCTTGCATGGCAGCAATCACTCACTGGTGTATGAGTGTGTGCGTGAATGGCTTGCAATATGCATTGTAAAGCACTTTGTCTGTGAAAAGTGCTATATAAATAAAGCTTACTTACTTACTTCGTACAAAACTTTGGGCAGATTGACAGGTTGAATACCCCACTCTGCTCGTAGCCTCCTTTGACCCATTTTAAGCCCCGCCCAGGTGTTGTCCTGTTTCACTGCTGCTTTAAAAGACAGGTGATGTCCATACACATTCAACAGGCCCTGTATGATCGTTGGCAGAACTCATAATGGGTAGATGTAAATAAGCTGATGACTGACTCATGAATCCCAAATATGGGAAAAAGACTGGTTGGATAAAGATCCTGAATGGATACAGAAACATAAATGCAGACTTCATGTGAAATCGCAACTTAAAATAAAAAAAGCCACTGAATTTATCTGGTTTGGTCTTTATTTGTATGAGCTACAGTTCCTAGCTATAATCATCTGTAAATTATTTGGTGACAAAATGTCATACATATTCAGAATAATGAAAACAACATATTAAATTCATCATTTACTTACATGATATGGTCATTATAATTTTTTTTTATGAAGACATCTGGAAATTAGTGTCTGGAAAACGTATGGAATTTTGAAATTTCAAATGTGTCGTAACCCTGAATGCAAGGCTCAGGGGACTATTGTTCATCAGATTGACTTATGACTTATACAAAAAACTTTGGCAAAAAATGCAGACCAGAGTATTGGAAATAGATCAAAACACATAATTGCAAAAATGTGCAACCTGGTCTTGAGATGTGCTTTTGAAAAATTGGCCAAATTTGTCCATCTGAAATGCATTGGGCCATTTTTAAGTGGCTGCTATTCCCACATGATTGATCCTAAAATTATTCTGTCAATACAAAAAATGTCCAGCTTGGCTCAAAGATTATCTGTGTCATCACATTGTAACGATATCTCGTATGGTTTCTGCACATAAATGCAATCAAAAACCCCATTCAAAAAAATTTACTTGGGATTGACTTTTTTTTTTTTTCTAACCGCTATTCCTTCAACGTACTTTCATCTAAAGACTTCATTTAAACTTTAAAACAAAGGAAATTTTGTGTTCTGTCCAGGAATTGGTTTATCTATGTTATAAATAACTTGTACATACAAATGCAATGTACAAATACATAACTTTAAGAAAATAAATGTTCTTTTTAACCAGTGTGTCTTTGGTACTATTTCTTGCTTGTACATTGCACCTAGCCTCAAGTCCACGGGTTACAGTTCCTTCAGGAAATGTAGGAAAGTCTAGTTTATTATATTGTGCAGGTTCCCATACTGAGAGAAGGCAGCAAAGAAGGAATCGAGGATCTCAAATGGGAACCAGAGGAGAAAAACTACAAAAGTGAACAGAAGAGAAAAAAAAAAAGTACAGCTCAGAAAGTCACATTGGTCAATCTGTCATGTGTTCTCCGATCCATGAGGAATCATGTCAACCTTAAATTATAAAGTGAATATCAACATAAATGCTGTCAAATGTGAGGTCTTCATGTAGTCTGCAGTCTGACTAAATAGCCCTTAGCTTCCTTTTTTTCATGGAAGTATGGGATTGTTTTGTTTTGAGGCAGAAGGCTTAAGTCAGATAATCATCTGCTTGATATGGAACAAGACTTGTCATCATTGATATGCTACCACAGTCATTTTTTTTTTTTTTTTTAAATCTTTATCTTCTTGAACAATATACTGGCCACATTTGCAGACATTCATGAAGGCACATATCTAAAATAAGCACCACAGATACTTTCGTATTTTTATATTTTTGAGCAATGTTTGCTGAACTATCAAATTAATATTAGAGTACTATTAAAATAGCAGTATTCAATTCATAGAACTTCCTATTTTTTCTTGCTTAAATAGAAATGCATTCAGTCAATCAGCTTCAGCCTACAAATTATGTTCTCCAGACAAAAGGGTAAAAAATAACATTGTCATCATTGGAAAAAAAAAAATTAGTACACAGTTGTGAAAAAAAATATTCGACCACCCTATGCTTTCATCAGTTTCTTTTTCATTGTAATGCCTGGTACAAGTAAAGGTACATTTGTTTGGACAAATAAGAGTAAAAGTTTAATTTAAGAGCTGGTATCTATCCATTTTCCATGGTTTTCTTAATAATAACCAAACTCACATAAGTTCTTTCATCAATAGCTATGGCATTGTACTGATGAAAACAGTATTTTTAGGCATTCCATGTTTTCTTTTCTGTTTATTTTAGTCACATGATACACCCAGGAGTTCATACTTGATTGCATAACCATTATTTTTGATGGTCTAATAATATTTTCTGCGACTGTAAATTACCCTAATGTGGTCTATTCCCACTACAGTAGTAACTCATATTGCAATGGCCATGGTATATTTTTTATCTATCATTTAGTCCTAATTAGTAGTTACAAAGCATAGTAAAAAAAAAACAGCCAAAATTGATGACTGTGTGGAACATTAGTAAAAGATCTGAATCAATACAGAACATCGACCATGTTTGCAAAAATTAGAAACCAGTTGACCTCTGACCTTTTGTTAAAAAGCCATTAACTGATTGGAGTGTGTGGGGCAGTTGTTTGTGTGTTAACACTATGCAACAGTGTGAGTGTTTATGTGTGTTTGTTACTGTCACACCTAGTGTTTTTGCCAGGTTCTATTAGCACTCAGCTTAATTAATCCATCTCTTGGTGACAAAAGGATCCCTGCCCCTCCTTCTACCGGCCCGTCCTGTTGGCATTTTGGGGCAGAGGGATTCAGCAGGACCCCTGGGCACCCCTCCTGCCCTGACCCCTGCCCCCCCACCAGGGGAGCATCTGTGGATCGATCCTGGGCCAGCTGGCACAAGGGGAGAGGGCCAGGAGTGGCACACTAACACATGCAAACACACACTCTCAAAATGTATTCATTTTCTTTTATGGGTTTGAAGCGATTAAGGAGCAGTGATGGCTTTTTTATGTTACATGACTGAAGTTATGATAATTACTGTGCAGAAGTCCACCATTAGCTGTATTGTGTTGTAATGAATGTGTATATTTTATTCTGTTTTTTTTCTTCAGATTGAACATGCAAATAAATGAAAATTGTGCACAGTATTAAAATATTAAAAATTAAATGGCTACACATAAACAATGAGAAACATTGTGTGTTGTCTTGAATGATTTGATTGAAACCTGGTGTAACACATTGGACAGTTAAGGCAGCACAAAAAGAGTTAAATGTCAAGTGCTGAAGGAGGCCACACAATTAAGTCTGTAGTAGGTTTTTTTTCTCCCTTTTAAGATTTAGTTTTCAATTTTATACATATAGAGGTGGAAAAAATTATGAGACCACTCTATGTTTTCTTCGATTTCTTGTTCATTTTAATGCCTGCTACAACTGAAGGTACATTTATTTGAACAAATATTATGATAACAACAAAAAAAGCTCATATGAGTTGAATTTAAGAGGTGATATCTATCCATTTTCCATGACTTTCTTGATAATAACATATAGTGCTCAGCATAAATGAGTACACCTCTTTTGAAAGGTAAGATTTTAATCAATATCTCCATGAACATAAAGTTTAAAAAAAAAAATTGGACAAAACTGAGTTTTATAGAACATTTCCTTGATTGAGAACATGATATATTGTATAGTGTTCCATAGAAAATGTTGATTCTCAAAGCAAACTAAAGGTTTGTGACAAATCTATTGGGGTGGACTCATTTATGCTGAGCACTGTAAGTTTTTACATCAATATCTATGGCTTTATATTGCTAAAAACAATGCTTTTAGGTAGTCCATGTTTTCTTTTCTGTCAATTTTAGGCACACAATACACCCAGGAGTTAGTACTTGATTGCATAAGTACTGTTTTTGATAAATATTGATGGTCTAATATTTTTTTCCGCAACTGCATTTCACATATGTCCATGATGACTTTTACTACAAAAACTTAGAAATTATGTGATCTCTCTAAATTTTATAATTGAACCAACCTAGTAGTGGTCTAAAGCTGTGGCAAAGTTTGTATGATTACAAGATGTACCAAAAAGAAACGAGAAATAAATGTACTCATTGTTGAAGTCTTCAGTAGATTCCAGTTTTGCAAATATTGGACAACCCACACTTAGTAAAAAAAAAAACAAAAACACATTTCCACTACAGAGAGAAAAGACAATGTGATAATATATGTCAGAACAGACAGTTTTTGTGTCGCCCTGCTCTGAGCAAACATTTCCTTGTACATGTTTTCGTTTCTACAAATGAGGCCTTGTGTAGTCAGAGCCAAGTGTCAGTCTTTAATACTAAGCCGCAGTTGTACAGGGAAGCAGCTAGGGGGCAGCATACAACCATCACCCCCCCACTCCTCCTTTCCATCCTGTCTCTTCGCCCCTTCTCCCACTACCACAGAGTACCCTCCTCCTTACAACACACACACACACAAACGCACACAGTTAGGTATTTAGTCATTCTCCGAGCTCAGAAAGAGAGCATATTGATAGTCCTGTCCTCTCTGTAATAAATTAAACTTAACTATTGTCCTTCCTTTTTCATTTTATACATTGTCACAACCTCACAGTCACCATAATCCCAACTCCCCCCCCCTCACCTTCTCTTTAACACATGCTCACAACCACACACTCGCATTGATTGACAAGCAGCATCCAGGGAAATAGAGCAAATTCCCATTGTTTGCTGCCCCTGCTCAAATCTGTTGAAACAGTTATTCCATTCTTTTGCTGGGGTATTTGCATATCCTTAAGTATTTCCTATTTTTCAAGATACCCCCCCCCCCCTCCTTTCCTCTCCATTCTCCTTTTTGCTAAATCCCCTCTTCTTAAGTGTTTGGTGCATTTGGCAAATTCATTCATAAAGTATCTACATGCGCTATTAGCTTAGTATAATAGCCAGGGTGTAATCTGCAGAGAGATAACAGTTGGAGAGAGAGAAATTTTTTTTTTATTCTTCGTCTCCTGACGGGTTGTTCTGTGGACTTACTGGGGTCTGCGTCGAGGCGGTAATATTTCATTACACTCCCCAGCCAACGTGACGAGGCTCAAAAGTCAGCACCAAATGTCAAGTGGGTTCGCAAAGTAGTCAGTCATTTTTATCTGTATTCTAGTATTCAGGAGTGTGTAAGTGGGGGACTAAATGGAGACAACAAATGAAATACTCACATTTATCATTTTCTTGGTGTATGATCACCTTAAAATAAGAACCATGGTGTTTTCATTTCTTTAGATTGAGATGTTTATGTCTACAGAGGTACTGGGTCCCTGTTTCTCCCGTATTTCCAAACAAAATGAGTCTATTTTTTTCCTGCTTTATGGAGGGAGGTGACATCCAGTATTAACCCTTTAACTGCTTGCTTGACCATACAGTTTAACACATTTGGAGTCACTATATTTCAATTAGTGGAGTACCTAGCATCTTAACTGAATTGAGCCCAAAAAAAAAAAATCACTAAAGACTTTTTGACTGTTTTTGGCGAAAATATGAAAGATATGAATACTTTTTAGTTTTTTGTCATATCATAGTATAAGACCTTCTTGAACATAATTTTATTATTTGATACCACAAAAAAACCTTAAATTAGATATGCATTAGATTTAAAAAAACAAAAAAACAACCATACACAACCAAATGGTAAATTTGTTGCTTTATGGTAAGAATAGAAAAATTAGGCCTATATAATGGACTATTTGTTATAAAATCAAACCCTCTGTTCATCTATTGCTGCAAATATTAAACTTTTAGTGGTAGTAAATAATGAATGTGTCGAAATAATTGACATTAATTTTTTACACTTTCTGAGTTGATAATAGTATTTATGGTTTAAAAAAAAATAATCTAGAAATATACTCACCCAAGGGAATAAAAAATGCAATTAAAAACAAAAATCATTGGGTTTTCTTGGTGGGGTAGTTAAAGGGTTATGGTGCAATATTTCATCTTCTGTGTCCATATTTATGCCATAGTTGTTCTGTGAACTAAAACAAAACAAATGTTGCAGTTAATGAGAACTTTGCATTGGTAATGGTTACCATAGGGAAGGTTGGGATGATGGGGGGGGTTGTTGGTTGGCTGCAGTCGATATCTTCAGTCCTATAGTTGTGGAAAAAATGATTAGATCATCAAAAGTCATCAAAAACAATGGTTATGCAATCAAGTGCGAACTCCTGTGTGTATCATGTGACTAAAACAGACATGAAAGAAAACATGGAATGCCTAAAAGCACAGTTCAATGCCATAGATATTGATGTAAGAACTGATGTGATTTTGGTTATTATCAAGAAAACCATGGAAAATGGATAGATAT
>JAPTGZ010001330.1:0-10792 GCA_029814645.1 Fowleria isostigma
TGTGTTATTCCATACAAATGTGTATAGTTTAATGTGTTTTTTACAGTATTGTTCTGGTAACCACAGCTGCCAGTCTTTTCTGTAAAAACAACTGGATTTTTTTTTTTTTTTTTTACAGTGTACCTGTGAGGTAGAAATGCTAACCACTATGTCACCACACTGCCCAGCGAAGCCAGCACTTTCCAGTTTGCCCCCAAGTATATTCAATGATTGGAGCCATGTGACCATATTTGGAAAAAAAAAAAAAAGGGGGTGGAACTACAGGAGCGTAAGGGGTCAGGGGTCAGCTAACGCTAAACGCTAGTTTACTGACTCGCTAAAATAGTAAATTTTATCCAGTATATTGTACAGTCATGTTAGTGGAACTTCTTAACCTCAACTACAGTGGAGCTGTACATCAGGAAAAAATGTGTTTCACGAGCCTAAATAAACTGAATTTCAGAAATCAAGTCAATGGAAAAATTTAAAGACAAACACCTGATAATTTATTTGTGAGTCAAAATAAAATGGATGAGACTGGGGAAAAAAAACAGTTTTTGTTTAGATGTCAAGTGTAAGTCTGTGGGAGCCAGGAATTTGTGCAGCCCATCCTAGTGGCAGTCAGTGGTATTACAACTTGAACAAACTTCCACATTGGCTTTATGTTGGAGCTGAGGTCCTTGTCCTCCAAGTGCACATCCACAGGTGGGATATTTGCATGTCAGTAATAAGTAAATATACCTTTTGCTTACATGTTCTTTTGATTATTTCGAGGGGAAAATGTCATGATGTGAACAAAGTCAACTTTAATGTAACAAGATCCAACATGTATAAAGCACACATTTCCCATCTGGATGAAGTCACTAGAGTAATTGAATGAGACTGACTGGAAGTGTCAAAACCACTTCAATAAATATCATTTACCTGAATGTGTTCCTCACACAAATGATCAAATAAAACATGACATCGCTTGTAAAATTCTTAGTCTTTAAGTATTTAATTCTCACCCTTTCACTTCTTTTTTCCCTTGCTTTCTTCAGCTTTCAACCAAATCTTTTTTACGATGATTTAAGATCTCTAGAATGAAGTCTAACTTTTTCCAGCCCAAATAGCGTGTGACCCACTTCTATCAAAAAGAAGCAAAAAAAAACCCAAAGCAGCATGTGGAAAAGAGTAAGAAGACCTGCATTCTTTCATAACCACAGTTTTTTTTTTCCCCAGGGATTTTAAATTTCCTGTAATTAAGCATAATTTTGTGATATATTCAAATATATGGAAATGAGGTCTTTCATTATCATTAATGTGAAAAGGACTTTACTGGCGCTGAGGAGCTAGTTTGAAGAGTGGCTAAATTCTAATGTAATCACCATGTGTGGAAATTCAGCTGGGCCTGGTCTCAATCAGGACAGCATGGCCTTTTAGCCTTTTTTTATATAAAGGATCTGTCGTTTGCTCAGTGCACAGACCTTGACTTTTGCTTCAGTGCATGAAAACTATTACAGAGGATATGACAGACACTGGAAAATAGCTGACATATAATGCTTTAGTGGCGTGTCATTATAGATGGATGTCATGGTGTTAACTTGGCTGCATCAAATGAGCTCAATTTCAACATTTCTGGACAAATTTAAAAGCTTGTGTTTGTGTGCATCTGTCCTTGTGTACTTGTACATGCACATGGAACTGAGGTAGGTGGCCACCACCATTTCATCTGTCTTCTGATGTCATTAGTTGGCACCGCTTACAGAGTAAAACAGATGCAACAAATCCCAAACGATTCAGAATCCAAAGGCTCAAGTCAAACACAGAAAGGATAAATACACTTTTCTTGAATGAATGAATAATTAGAAGAGAAAACTACAACTACACTCATCCTACATGTGTTTAACTAGAGTAACAGAGGTCATCATGAACCATATTAATTGAAATCAATGTAATCAGAGGTGGGAAGTAACAAAGTATGAGTACTTTATTACTGTACTTAAGATTTTTTACGTATCTGTACATTACTTGAGTATTTATTTTTCAGCAATTTTTTACATTTACTCCCTACATTTTTGCATAAATATCTGTACTTTATTCTCCAAAAATTCTCAGAACAGGCTCATTAATTTTTCAAATTAGACAGATGTGACACTACGTAAAATATGTTACTTCAGAGGGAGAATGAGTGTGGTGGAGAGTAGGGAGCACAGAGTCCTGCAGGGGTCCACTTTTGAAATTTCGTTGCTCTGTTGCTTTGTAACATGTGCAATGACAATAAAGCCTCATTCATTCATTCATTCTGAACCTGGCTGTGCCCGTAAAGCTGAGTACCGCAACCCAACCCATAATTAAACGAATTGTCTCCACAGTAACTCACTTTTAAGGGATTTATGTAATGCATGCCATCAATATATCTCTAATATGTGCGGCTCAGTGACGCCTATGGTTGGATGTAAACAGAGGTGAAGCTTACTTCAAAATAAAACAAACCAGCTGTGGATCAACCACCATCAAATTACATGATCATCATCATCATCCTTGTCCATTACCCACCTGCATTTTGTTAAATTTTACCCATGCCCCCAAAAATTTTTATAAATTAAAAAATTTTTACCCATCCCCGTATGTTTTTGAAGGGTACTTTGTCGGGTACCTGCCCTGGTGCAGGACCCAGGTCAGTACCATTCACTGTGGTATTAGAAAAAGGAAATTTTTTATGTAGAATTTATGTATTTCAATTGTTTTGAGAAAATAAAAATGTAAATTGAAAAATAATGAGTTCCTGTTTAAATTGCAAGACCATAATCTTGCAATAATAGCCTATTTTCATACTTTTTTTAAAATGAAAAAGTAAATTTAACACTTTAGACATGTAAATGTCTGTTTCTAATCTTTGTCTGTGTAGTGCTTTGCCGTTGTCACTGTTCTATGTAATCGTATGTTGGTACTGTTGGTATTTGTCCTTGTGCTGTGCAATGTTGTCCTATGCAATGTGCCGTCAGTGAAGAAAAATTCCCCTATGGGGACCAATAAACGAAATCTAAATATCACTGCAATCCAATGTTGAATTCATAATTTTTAAAAGATTAAATTTACTCAGCAAATTATTTCACTTTACTGTAACAATGTCGTAAATATACACGTTTAAAATATTAAATCTACATGTTACTCTGCAAATATGTTTACGGTTTGATGTGTTTGTCACAATATTGTTCTGGTATCCACAGCTGCCAGTTTTTTCCACAAAAACAATTTTTTTTACAATTGTGATGGCCATAGGGCATGCTCCCTTTCTCTCTCTCTCTCTCTCTCTCTCTCTCTCTCTCTCTCTCTCTCTCCTCAGGTGTTTGGTCAAGTGTCTCCTTGGTAACTGGAGTGGGAAATAGACCACCACAAGCTCTCTTTGTTCTCTTCGCAGATCTTCGCAGACACCCCACCATCTACAGTTATTCGTGTATTGTTTCCGTGCTCCTGTGCTAACAAATATCTTGGTACTGGAAACCCTCTTGTCCTGTGTGTTATTGTCAAGCACTCTGAGCCAGGCTTGACAAATTCGGGGCTCGTCCATTTGGATTTTTGACAAATGGGTAGTTTTGTTTGCATCCCATTTCCTTGGTGACCGCTGTACTCTGGTCGTCGCCTGGGTTTAAGGTAAGCTTTCTAGGAGTTCCCTGGTAGGTTTAGGGGCACTTTCCCCATATGGGTTTGTGTCTTTTGGGAGTTTAGTGTGGCACAGACTGGTTATCGTTGGTTGTCTTGGCAATCATCTAGGGAGCACTCTGGTGGGTTTCACACAGCATTTTGTTCGCAAGCGCTGTGTGCCCTGCCGGGCTCGTGCTTAATCTTCCCACCACGAACTGCACGAAGATAGGCTAAGTTTAGCTAGTTTGGCATTATGTAGTCAGAGGGAACATCCTGGTGCAGTAATTATTGTGGGTCTGATCAGTGCACTTACTGGGGTTGTTACTTGCAGCTTGTTATGGACCTGTTGAGTTTTTTTGATGCGCCTAGCGCAGGGTTTTTGGACATGTGTAAAACAGCCCAGTTGTTCATAATTGCGCAGCATTATTCTCTACAGGTGTCAGATGGGTTGCAAAAAAGCTGAGCTGGTATCGTTTCTTAAGCGAGCGTTGTGTGACCTGGGTGTGTTGGAACTTGTACCTAGTGGCGAGGAGGCAACGCCATTCCCAGGGATGCCGCTGCCAGGGACACCATTGCCAGGAACGCCATCGCCAGGGACGCCGTCACCTGAGGCACGGTTGACTAGCAGAACGACCGTGCTCACTGAGGAGTTGACCACAGACCAACATCAGCTGGCCGACCAGCAGGATCTGCTGATGGAGCGGCTGTTTGCACTGGAAGACCGGTTGCATCAGCAAGAATTGCGTCAGCAGGAATTGAAGCTGGCAAGGCTCAAGGCTTCGGATAGGCAGCCCACTGTGAGCGTGGCAGGTGGATCGGGCTCTGCGCGCACTCGTGGAGATTCTGATATTGCACTTAATCTCCGCTTAGTTCCCAAGTTTAATGAGGAGAATCCTGAGACATTTTTTACATTATTTGAGCATGTATCTGGGGTGAGACAGTGGTCTGATGAGGAAAAGATTCTCTTGCTTCAATGTGTGTTGACTGGAAGAGCCCAAAAAGCATATTTGGCTGTGTGCGCGCACGGGGATCTGACTTACGACACGGTAAAGAGTACTGTCCTGAAGGCATATCAGTTAACAGCAGAAACATATAGGCAGAAGTTCAGGCAGCTGGTAAAATCAGATAAACAGACTCATGTTGAGTTTGTGAGGGAATTGACGTTCCATTTTGACCGCTGGTGTGCAGCCAAGAATGTCACTACGATTGAGCATCTTCGTGAGCTCATTGTCTTGGAACAGTTCAAGAATGTGTTGCATGAGGATGTTGTGACTTATTTGATTAAGCATAAGCTGGATAGTGTGCGTAAAGTGGCTCAGTTGGCTGATGATTATATGCTCACACATCAGGGCAAGCCATTGGGTGCATGTCCTCTGTTAGTTAAAAATGACAGTCCTCAAAAAGATGGTCAGCCTGGGCGTCCTGGGAGATCTAGAAGGCCAGATGTGTGTCGTTACTGCCATAGGAAAGGACACTGGAAAGATCAGTGTCCTCTGTTAAAGAATAAAAGCTGATGCGCTCTCCCAGGCCCCCCTTGTCCCCGCTAGTTTAGACTAAGTTTGTCCTAGACCAGCTTGGTTTTCTGACATGCCTCATGATCTCTTTAGTAGGAAAGGGACAAGTTCCGGCAGTAGCTTACAAAGGGTTGTTGTTGATGGCTGCATAGTATAATCTTTAATTTCTAAGTTTTGGTAAATAGTTGGACCTAGAGTTGTCCTGTAGCTGCTAATTTTTTGCCTGGGAAACTTATAGGTTGACAGTTTAAAGGGGGAGAGTGTAACAGCCATAGGGCATGCTCCAGAAAAAGGGAGTCTCTCTCTCTCTCTCTCTCTCTCTTTCACTCTCTCTCCTCAAGTGTTTGGTCAAGTGTTTCCTTGGTAACCGGAGTGGGCACAGCAAGAGAGTATAAATAGACAGCCTGGCAAATCTTCGCATTGGCGCTTTGCTGTCCACACGTCCCGCCTTCTGCAGTTGTTCGTGTATTGTTTCAGTGCTCGTGCACTAATAATAAATCTTTTTATACTGGAAACTTCCCTGTCCTGTGCGTGTTATTGTCAAGCAATCTGTACCGGGCTTCACAGTGTATACATACATACATACATGCATGCCTGCCAAAACAAATGGCCCCTCTCAATGTGGAGAAGCAGCAGCTCAATTCTGAGCTCCTCCATGGTGACTGAGCTCCTCACCCTATCTCTAAGGAGGAAACTAATTTTGACTGCTTGAATCCGGGATCTTGTCTTGACCATAGGTGAGAATAGGACTGTAGATTCACCATAGATTCACTGAGCTGAAAGTCGAAGCTTTTGATTTACCTCAAAAGCTTCAACTTTCAGCTCAGCTCCTTCCCCACAACAGTCGGATTCGACCACCTCGCTGCAGGACATGTTGTCCTGTTGCTCTTGTTGAAACTGGACCTTCAGTGGTTTACTTACCAGAAGTTACATCCACCACTCCATGACCTTGCTGTGAACTTTATTTTAATCCTGCTAACATGACATTTATGCTACTTAAATCAGACACACTGTCTGTCTGTTGATAGAAGCAGCTCTGAAGCAGAAATACTTGAAAAGCTTTACAAAGGATGATTTTAATTCTGTGATTCACAATCTTTATATACGGCTTTTATTTTCTTATGATGAAGGGGTTTTAAAACACCCTTAATTAGGAGTTGTAACATCACACTCTAAATATAAAGTCTTTCCAATAAGCTCTGCCTTTGGGGAAGAAACGGTGCAGGGTTTAGTTTTGGACCTGGTCTTGTTTTCCTGCTTTATTGTCCCATTGTACTGGTTATGGTTTATCTATTTTTCTTCTTCTCCCTGACAGAACTCATCATTTCTGACCGGGACACACACGCACACACAGCACTCGAGCAATTACTTTATCCCCGCTAACATCTGTTGCAGATGTGGAAGCCTTCGTGTACACGTGTTTATGAAGCATGTTTGTCATCTTGTTTCTTCTTTCTCTTCTTCCTCTGCTCCTCTGTTCGGCCTCTCATGCATATGAAACTTTGGAGGCTTTATAAATCCATTTTCTATTTCCTGATCCCAGTATCCATCTGTCCCAGAGCAGGAGGGGTTCCCTGTTGCACTTTGAATTAAATATCACTATTCTCTGTACAGGTTGCATTAATAGCCAATGAAAATATTTAGAAATCAAAAGAGGCTCATCATTCACTGACAACACATGCTAGGAGAAGCTTTCATCCATACACAGCGTACCTGGAAAATATGTTTGAAATTCTGACAACGGTCCACCAGTGGTGACGAATTGGTCTGCTATCGCTACAAAAACAATCATTATTTTCCTACCGCTGCCCACAGGAAATATTTTATGCCATCTCAGAAGTCTCCCTCAGTTTAATGTTTTTAAGTCCGACGGTTTTTGCACGTTGGAGCCAAATTTAACAAAAGTACTTCCTGTGTGCACCACCGATAAGAGGTTGCAGTTCAGTCGTTTGATAATGAGCAGAGGTTAAGAAGTGAGGGGGGAAAAAAAAAGTGAAAAAAATATTGTTTTCTTGGGAATTTCCTCTTCTGCACAAACATGAGTCAGATTTGGATCCCATCCATGGATTTAGTACCACCAGGGCAGATGCATCATTATTACCCTGCAGGTCTGAGTGAATGATGGATGAGGTAAAGCTAAAGTCTCTTGATTCACATGAAGCTTGTACTTGATTGTTAACCCATAAAGACCCAAACGATCCATCACCGACCAAAAGCATCTACTGATTTAAACTGTGTCAGAACTGTTGATCCATTAATTCTATATTCAATACATGTAAATTATTGGTGTAAAATACAGTTTTTCCATCTTTTCATGGTCGTCAGATATGACCCATTTGGATGTTAAGAGGCTCTGGTTACTATGGAAACACCGTCATCTACAACATTGATTCACCAGTAAAATCCATGGAGTTTGATAAATGACAGTGGATGGAGACACTAGGTTTATGTTCAGTTAATGATATATTTGCTGAAAAAGTCAATTTTTAAAGTTTTTTCTGTTTTTGATATAATAACCCTTAAATGTAATCTCATCATGATGATTAAAGTACATATCAGTAAATTAAATATAGGAAAATACCTGATTTTCATTGAAAAAAATGCAAAATATAGAGAATAAATATGAGATACGCTGTAAGCCCGGCTTTTACTTTTAAAAATTGAGAAAAGTGTTTGCCATGAAAAAAGTTAAATAATAATGATTAATGAACTTCTGACCTAAACTGTTTTTTAATACTTGTTAATCCAATAATTCTATCAATACATGTAAGTAATTGGTGTAAAATACAGTTTGCCATCTTTTCATGTTAATCAGATATGACCCATTTGGCTGTTCAGAGGCTCTGTAATTACCATGGAAACATCTACAACATTGATTCACCAGTAAAACCCATGGAGTTGGATCAGTGACAGTGGGGATTTACATTCAGTTATTTGCAGAAAAAAAAACATTTTTTCATGTTTTTGATATAATAACTCTCAAATGTAATCTCATAATTATATAATCAGTAAATTAAATATAGGAAAATACCTGATTTTCATAGAAAAAAAAGCAAAATATAGAGGATACTGTTATGTGGTATGGTGATAAATCATTTAAAAAAAGTTAAATATGGACAAAAATTCACACTGGGTCTTTATAGGTTAAATGCTTATCATCACAATTGTATGGAAAGTGTGAAAGTGTATATGGAACTCTGATGTCCTTTTTAACCACACAAATTTTTAATGTCCTAATTTTTACATAAATAAATAAATGGATAAATACTAAATTTAATGTTTTTTTCTTCTTTGTGTAATTTGGTCCCCTATGAATTTTACATGAAAGTCCAGAAAGTTTAGATGTTTTATGCAAGGAAAAAAAACCAAATTTACAGGGTTCATGAACCTTTTCTGCAACTGTAGACTACAATTTGTATAATAAATATGAAAGGAAAAACTATAAATAAATAAATAGAAAGGTGTTTAATAACTGATCAATTAATCTTATCAATCCATATAAATAATTGGTGTAAAACAAAACCCATGGAGTTGGATGAATAATAGCAAGTTGAAGATACTTGTTTTATGTTCAGTTGATGATATATTTTACTAAAAAAAGTAACTTTCTGTAGTTTTCTCTTTTTAATACAATATCTCTCAACTTCAATCTGAGCTTTTATGAACATGTTTATGATCACTGAATTAAATACAGGAAAATACCTGATTTATACTGATAAAATACAAAATTTAAAAGATAATATTGTAATAAATGGTGAAAAATTACTTAAGAAGGGTTCAATATAGTAGCACTGGGTCTTTATGGGTTAAAAGAGACTTTGTTACAGCATGTATTGAACATTGTCTGGAGGCTGAATACTATGTACTTCTTACTGAACAGGAAAAAAGCTTATAGTCAATTTTATGAAAGTGTTGGCTCTGCTGTCGCACTTTGCACAGAGTTCCATTGTCAGCTGGGAAGTAATCTTAAAATTGCATAAATAGAGTAATGACTAAAGGACAGTGAATACAGAATAGACCTTTTTTATTTCTATTCTTACCGCTGAAATATTTTCCAAATGGTTTATTATGATGCTGGCAATGCTACTTTTTCCTTTCTATCATACTTATTATACAAATTGTAGTCTACAGTTGCATTAAAGGTTTATGAACCCTGTAAATTTGGTTCTTTTTCCTGCATAAAACATCTCAACTTTCTGGACTTTCATATAAAGTTCAGAACTAAAGATGAAAGCATTCAATATAGTATTTATTCACTGTGTAAAAATGAGGACTTGAAACATTTTCATACTTGAATAAATTGAATGACAAGCATTTGGAGTCATTAAAGATTTGTTTTTTGTTTTTTTTCCTGGACTAGTGTTTGAAACAACTAACAAAAGTAATAAATGAACAAAAATGCCCCCCATAAACATGCTTTACATTATGCTATATGATTTCTGGGGATGAACTTAAGTCCATAGGGGAATATATACACATTATGACACATTTCATATATATGTGTGTATACATTTGTATTTGTATGTATGTGTATACATGCATATACATCCCTTTTTTTCTTTTCTTTTGTCTAGGTAACATTTGTACCTTTGTTTATGTGTAAGTCTTACAAACTCTGTTACATTTGTCCATGTGGATAGGTGCTTGTTTTTTTGTTTGTGTTGTTTTCGGTATGTTCTGTCCTGTATAAAAAACATTCCTATTGTTTAGACTTTTTTTTGCACTTTCGCTGTAAAAAAATTCTAATAAAAAATATTCTTGAACAAAATGAAACTTGAATATTCTCTTCTAACAACATGGCAAATTCACCAAAAAAAAAGGATAAATGTACCAAAAATAAAAAAAAACATAACCGTCCTGATGAAACCGTCTTCAAAGGTAGGCTAATAAGTAATTATTTATAATTATGCTTTGTATATAGACCTTCAGTTTTGTTTTATTTTGGTATCATGATTATTTGTTTAGGTTTAGGAAAGAATCATGGTTTTTTGTGCCTCTGGTGTTTATTCGTTAACTGTTTCATTAATTTGTGCCCTCTAAATGGGTGATAAAGGCTAGTCCACTATATCAGTCTGCTCCGTTTGACACCGGAAAGTTTGGTTTGTTGTTTTGCCAACCCGCTCAACCAAAAGATATTAAATTTTTGAGAGAGTATTCACCTTTTTATAAATTTGTGAATTTTTTCTTGTAATTTATCACTTTATTTGCAGAGAATATTCAAGGTTTTTCTTTCATAAATGTCTAACTTTAACCCATAAAGACCCAAACTTGCACTGGTGGCAAAAATTATCCACTGATCTAAACTGCTTAATAGATGTAGATTCATTAACTCTTTCCTCCTTGGACACCGACTAGGAACAACCCATATGTATGTTACTGTTCTACCTATGGAACGTTTTGTTTCTCCAGTGTGTAGTTTCTTTTTACAATGGCTACAATTGTCACTACTTCAGTAAAATTTGGGGTAAAAACTGGTAAAAATTACTATCACAATTTTCTTTTTACAAAATTTTTTGAAAATAAAGAATTAAATAAGAAATTATAAGCAATTTAAAAACATTTAAAAGAAATTGAAAATAAAGAAACAAAAAAGGAAATAAAAATTAAAATTAAAAATAAAGAAAATGGCTTATTTAATCCTATTGGTTGTCCTAGTAGGGGTTGTGGAAAAA
>JAPTGZ010001382.1:0-10787 GCA_029814645.1 Fowleria isostigma
TTTTTAAGGCCTTCAGCTAATGTGGCTAATGCTAAGGAAGTGATGTCAACACACCCACAGGAAGTGGAAGGGGTTTTCTTTTTAGGCAAATAAAGTTTTGTATTTTCAAACACTCTTTTTTGATAAATGTATTTTTTAAATAAGCAATTGCCTTTTTTATTTGGATGATATTTATTTTGGGGCAATGTATTTTAAAACCTAACATTAAATTAAATTTTTAATATTGCTCTATTTTATGTTGGCACTCTTTATTTATAGAAGTCAGTTTTATTTTTAGGAAATTATTTTTTTAATCATAAAAAATGATTTTATTTCTTTGAACAAATGTATTTTTATTCCAAGTTTTTTTATTTTTTTTATTTTATGAAGTACATTTATTTTTCAGATACTTCTTTTTCAATAAATCACAATCTCTTTTTTTCCTTATGGTATATAATTTTTTAGGCTGTTGCACCTGTGGGCCACCGCAGGAATCTAATATATGCTTCTTTTATATGTTTTTCTTATATATATATATTGATTTGCCCTTCAGTAATTTCCTCATTCCACAGCCTTAGAAAATACTGGATCTATTCGGGAGGAGGATATGCTTTACTTTTAAACTATTCAAACACATTACTGTTCAATGTTTGTCAGAAATACCTTTATTTTTCATGGTATAAAAGGGATAATCCACTTCCTTATCTGCTGTCAGGTTGTGAATTCTTTTTAGTGGCTGTCTGACTTCAGTGGATTATCCCTTTCCTGCTTAACAATATGCTTAGAACATTTCTGTGCTAATAAAATAAAATTTTTTATTTATTTATTAAATGATTTCCCATTTGTTTTGTGAGTCATTTCTGTCCATTGGATGAAAGTAAAGAACCAGAGACTGTACAAATATGATTTTTTTATTTATATTATTAATGCAGATGAGATTTATTAGCTTTATATTTCAGTGTAAAGAGGCGTGAGATTGTTGTAGTTTCAGGTTCAGATGTAAATAATGTTTTCATTTGGTTCCTGCATTTGGTTTGCTTTTGTGTCTAGTATCTAACTAAACGCTTTAATCACTAACAGTATATTTCAAACTAAAGGGTTATTACTTGCACTTGTTTTAATAATTTACTATTTTACTGTTATTTTCAGTTTTTATGGTCATCTCAGCAGAGTTGTAGAACATTTTATCAGCAGCTGTGCTAAATAGGCATTGACTTGAGCACTGATTATTTTATTAATATACTACACTATACTATAAAAACATACAACATACAATTAATATTAAAAGAGAATTTCTCTCTGGGAATCAACAAAGGTCTCCTGTATCTGTCTTGTGATGTAAAATAATAATAATAATAATAAGAAGAAGAAGAAGAAGAAGAAGAAGAAAAAGAATCATCATCATCTAATGATAATAATAATTAATTTGTTCATTTATTTTCATTTATTTCGAGCAAGTGAGTAACACAAATGACCTGCATACAACAGTATCTGATAATGCAAAGACATTCAACAGAATACGTGTAAGTTCAATAAATCAAATTTATTTATAATGCTCAAAAAACAGTGGGAAGAAAAACTTATTTAATCCCACCCCCCTTCTCTCATCAGAAACTTGACTTAATAAAATTTCAATACTTTCCCCTGTCTATAAGCTTTTAAACAGGACAATGAACAAATACGCCTATTGAAATTGTAATAAACTCATTCAACTGTATTCTTTTACTCAAAATATGTGTGAAACCAGAAAAAATAGGAATAATGTACATTCATGGCAGTATTACCAAAGGTAAAATTTAATAATAATAATAATAATAATAATAATAATAATAATAATAATAATAATAATAATAATGTATTATTATTATTATTATTATTATATATCGCGGTAGGAAATAATTTTAGAATATTAACTGGCATTTACTGTTTTGAGATGTTTTTTCCTCATAGCTCTCCCTAAAACATAACAAATTTATCCAAATGAATTCAGAGGTGTTCGATTAGAAGTGGCGCGACTTCTTCCGGGTTCTACTGTACGTTACCATGGTATTACCATGGCGTTATCATGGGGTGTCCGTTCGACTATAGCGACGTTCGATTACTACGGCCTACAAACAAGATGGCCGCGGACTGTCAACCGTGATAATTCTCAGTGTCTTGTTATTTTCTGATGATATTAATATTCAACAGTTGCTGGAAGAAATGGGCCTGTCTCAGAGTTCAGAAGTGTCCGAAGGAGGAACGTATGGATACCATGTGCACGGCGTAAGACTCATAGAAATGGTGTAGCTGTCGAATTGGGAATATGCAGTGGCGTGGGCAGGGCTTATCTGAACATACATTCGGCTAACTGTTGGCTAATACTGCCCACCGGCCGGTCGCACCGATGAGGTGGCACTATTTACCTGCTTCACCGGCGTGGGCTCAGTCATATTCCTGCTGTGTTATTCATACATGTTCTAAAATAAAGTGTTGTACAGCCTTAAACTGCTGGACTTTGTAGTTGTATTTTAATTTGCCTTTGTTATTGTTAATGGAACTTATGCATACATTGTGCAGACACTGACGTTCATAGACTTCTACACAAGGTTTAAAGGAACTTTGACATTAAAAGTTCCTTCATTGGCCTTTATTCACATTTAGAAAACATTTGATCGCAGATAGAAAATTGTCAGTTAATTTTTCTTGTTCATAAACCTAGAAATATAGAAGCATTTCCATTTAGATGCAGATTAAATACTTTTGAACTTCATAGTCCTAAAGAAAAATGTTATTTAAAGATCAGACCTTAAAGACAGTGTCTGAGCTATGATAAACCATTTTTTAGATATTTCAGAAATGTATGTAGAGACCTCATGTTTGTGTTGTTTTTGTTTGTTTTTTGACAGGTGCAGCCCAACTCTCCTGCAGAACAAGCCGGACTGCAGCCCTTTTTTGACTTCATTCTGTCACTGGACAACAGAAGACTTGTATGATTTCAACCTATCACGAAATATATCAAAACCTGTTCATAAATGGGTGCTTCTATAAAACTGGGTTTATTTTAATAATAATGGATTTAATTTATATAGCACTTTTCTATTAAGGCATACTCAAAACACGTATAATGGATCCATTATTCATTCACTCACATACTATCACTCTGGTGGTGGTAAACTACATACGTATGTCGCCACAACCGCCCAGGAAGTGGCTACATATGGAAGTGTGGCTGCCAATCCGCGCCTACAGCCCCTCCAACCACCACCGAACATTCATACACATTCATACACCAGTGTGAGTAGTCACACGGGAGGCAAGGTGGGTGAAGTGTCTTGCCTAAGGACACAACAGTGCATGACTAGGACATTGCGGGAACCGAACCACCAACCTTTCGGTTATTGGACGACCTGCTCTAAATCCTGAACCACGGCCACCCCCTATTTTGGTTTTTAAATCCAATAATAAAAGTGAAATAAAGACATTTATCCCCCCTAGGATGTACCTAATGATGACCGCAGATAAGTGCAAACATTTTTTACTCTTGCTCTGAGCCATCCCAAAATTGATGAATTTTTAATAAAATATTTGGGGCAAAAAGTTGGGACATGAAAAGCTGCCTAGGTGTCAGTGCATTTGATCTAGAAAACATAATTTGAAATGGTCTTATATAGCGCTAGAAATAAAGCCTAGTGGTTTTTTCTAATCCAGATATGGGTTTTTCTTGAATCTCAGTCTCATCTCAGTCTCACCTTAAAAGAAAAGGTGGACCCCATTCATCACCTATTTTGGACTGTCTTTATAGGGAATTAAGATGCTTGTCTATTATATGGACATTTATATTTGATTCAAAGTGGTAAAAAGCATGTATTTTGGCACAAACATCAAGTATTGTTATAAATGTTTTTGGGTTTTTTTTATTTATTGATCCCCCAATTTGCAATAAGAGCAAGCTAACACTTTGCCAAGAAGTTCTATGTTCATATTTATTTTGTATTATTTGCTTCGACTTGTAACAACAGAATGTAAAGCTTTCAACATGAAAGATTTTTTAAATGTACTCAAGAATGTAAAGGTGGATATAAAACAAGCATGCTGCTTACTGTACCAAATTTATCCACGAAGTGCACATGTGCAAAAACACTGGAGGCACAAAAATAATTATTAAGCTTTGCTTCTTCTCACTCCCTTTCGGGCTTTTGGGCTTCAGGGGTGGTATACTAGTGGGGACTTGAGTTGTAGAATGATGTGTTACGTATACTGTGTACACACAATGTTCTATGTTCTATATGCATGTTCTACAAGTCTACTTGTTCTTTTATGTATGCTATCATATGCATATTCTTCATGCATAGTTCTGGATGTACAATTCTATATGTCGATTCTTCATCTACGGTTCTTGTTGCGTATGCTTTGTGCATAGGGTATTTTCATTTTCATTTTTTTTTTTTTTTGGCAATCCATTCATGTATATCTGTGTACACAGGTATAAAATGTATATCAACAGTTTTGAATATTGTACATGTATATGTAATTACCACTGTACATGAAGTGCATAAGCTTGAAATAAACTAAACTAAACTAATTCTGAGGTAAAAATTGTACATGACACCAGACTGGAATCTGTGGTGGGCAGGTTTTGGCCCACGAGCCCTATGTTTGACAGCCCTGATCTACAGTCCTCCATCTGTGTAATGCTGTTGTTTTTTTCCAGTGAATACTAGTTTTGCTAGTTGGAAAGTAACCGCCATGACATGCTGCATGGAAACCCACATTTACAAAATACAGCATAAACAATTATCATCAAAATTGATTTAAAGCACTTAATGAGAGAAAAGTTGAAGGGTTTCCATTAAAGATGGTTTTATGTCGTCAGATTCGTTTCCATGACCTGTTTTCCACTCTCGCAGGCTTTGGCCTCAAATCGTAGAGTTTGGGATGCGTTTGTTCTCTCGTTTTTATCCGTGTTTACATCCCCTGTCGCTGCCGAGAGCTGAACCCAGTTTGTTAAAGAGCATTTTATAAATATGTTTTATTTGAGTTGAAAAGGAACCTAAAAAGCCTGGATGGGCAGTGGGCTTATCAAACCCCTTGGTGGGTCTGAATTATCGCCGAGCTGAGGATGGAACTCCCAGCAAACTGCAACCAGATGACTGCAGCTCAACTAACCACAAAACCAGGAAGGGGGGGGGCAAAGGGGGTTAGATCCCTTAATCGCTAAACAGCTGCTTCTATATGACTTCTATAAAGCTTTAAAGAACCAACATTAACTGAGGGAGGCTTGAAAACAGAGCCACAGGAAACTGATTTCCCCCAACACCAAACACAGTGAAAGAAAAACCCTCAGCTTTTCTCCACACTGCAGAAAACCCATTACACTCGTCTGAAAGGCTCAGTGTGGATCAGCCCCGAGAACGCATGTCATGAAGAGAGGATGGGCTGGGGGGGGCGAGGGGGGGAGGGGGGCAAGGAAAGTGCATCTTGGCAGAAACAGAAAATCCCACAGGAGTCAAAAAGTAAGTAAAAGAATGAGAGAAGAAGAAGAAGAGGAGGAGGAGGAGGAGGGTCTATCTGCCCTCCTGTGGCTGGTGATTTGTCCAGGTGAAGAAAACCAACGCCTCATCGCACCTCACGACACGCCGCAAAAATACGACCGACGTCCCCGTAGCTCATCGACGTGTTCTATCAAGCATCAATAACAAGTTGAATTTGAGAGGTTGGTTTAGTGTACCAAGAGACTTTGGACAATTCCATGTTCCCAACTTTGTGGGAACAGTTTGTGGATGTCCCCTTCCTGTTCCAACATGACTGTGCACCAGTGAACAAAGTCAGGGCCATAAAACATGGAAGAATGGTCCGAAATTCACCTAAACACATTCCTAAAACTTATAGAACGCCTTCACAACTGCAAAGGGTGGACCAGCGTCATATTAAACCTATGGATTAAGATGGGATGGACCGTAAATTCATATGACAGTCAAGGCAAATGAGGGAATACTTTTGGATATATAGTGTACTACTTCTATTACTACTCCGACTACCACTACACTACTACTACTGTAACAACAAGTACTGCACATACTACTACTACAACACCAATAACAACAACTACAACTGAAAATACTACTACTATTACAACACCACCAACAACAACAACTCCAAATACTACTACTACAACTACTACTACATCAACAACAAACATAATGTGCCTGCACTTGAAAACCCTCAGCCTTCAGTCAACACCAAAGTTTTTGCATATATGGACGACAAACTGATGGCAATACCCTGCAGCGAGGGCCGAGGGTAAAACCTACTACTACTATCACTACTACTGCAACCATAACAACAGCTACTAACACTACTATTCAATTCAATTTAAACATTGCAACAACTATATCTGCTTCTAGTACTACTACTACTACTGTAACAACTATAACTTTTAGTACAACTACTACTACTGTGACAACTACTACTAATCCTTGTACTACTGCAACAACAACAGCTACTACCACTACTACTACCACTACTACTACTACTACTACTACCACTACAACTACTACTACTACTACTACTACAACTACTCCTTTCAGCTGCTCCTAATCCTGTCCATCCTCGTCACTCCTAAGGAAAATCTAAAACATATTCTCCATTTTCCATCAGTTCAATAACCTCATTAATGTCATTTAACTTTAAGTAAGGAAACTGCTGCACATGAATGACAGTTTTAATGCGTTGTTACTACGGGTCTTACAGTGTGGCAGTCATGACTCCTTTCTCTCAGTGTTTCCCATTCATTAACTACGACAGAAATAGTTATGAGTAAGTCATGTAAAACAGATCCATGACCTACTCTAAATAATGAGTAATTAAGAGATTATTGATGGAGAAACTAGTACTTATTGACTCACTAGTTGTAAAATACAGTCACGGAAAAATTTATTAGACCGTCAAAAGTCATCAGAAACAATGGTTATGCAAACAAGTACTGACTCCTGTGTGTATCATGTGACTAAAACAGACAGAAAAGAAAACATGGAATGAATAAAAGCACTGTTTTTGTCAGTACAATGTCATAGATACTGATGTTTCACAGTGCAATAATATGTACTGATATGTATCCATGTCTATAAATATATATAATTATGTGTGTAGATATGTATGTATAGGTGTACGTATGAGTATCTCCCCTATCGTTTATCAACCTGAACACAACTGCAAATAGTATTTATAGATTTTTTTGATTTGTAATTGTATATTTCTTTCTTATTTTGCTCTTTTTGTTCTTGTGTGCTTTGTACTATAATCTTGCTGCTGTATTTCCCCTTGTGGGACTAATAAAGGAACATGCTATGTTATGTAAGAAGTTATGTGATTTTGGTTATCAAGAAAAAACATGGAAAATGGATAGATATCGACTCTTAAATTAAACTCTTATGAGCTATTTTTGTTGTTATCATTATATTTGTCCAAACAAATGTGGCTTTAGTTGTACCAGGCACTGAAATGAATAAGAAATTGGAGAAAAAAATACAGTAATCTAATTCTTTTTTTTCCCTTAACTGCATGGTCATTTTGAAAAAATCACTATAATGATGATTTAATAAAAAGGATGTGACCATTATGTGTATATACTGTTAGCTGTCAGTGGTGCATACGTGCTCTGTCATGTAAATGTCATCTATAATAAATAAATAAAGGCGTCCTCCCTGCTCAAGTGGAAGGATGTCCATCAGTTGCTGCCTCAGACCTGTGTAAATACTCTCCTTCCATCTCACTTTTATTCATTCGAGAATCTGTTGTTTGCGCTGAAGATTATAAGACGTTGCGTGGGACGGAGGTGGTCTGGGCAGACTTACACGTAATTAAATATGGATTTGCTGTATGTACTTTAGGCCCCCGCTCATCAGAGGTGTAATGGTGGCCGACAGGATGGGGAATAGTGTTAACAAGAGGAGGTAAACAGTGATCGTCTGATTCCAGGTGGTAAAGAATCGTGCAAAGAGGCAGAAATAAAAGGATGTGGCGACTTAATACTTAATGAGCCACTTTTCAGATCCTTGCAAAGATAAATATATGATGATTTACTTCTTTATGGATGTGTTTTGTGCAGATATTCATGGTCATTCAGGACATTCAGGATTAACTCTAATGACTGTGTTGAAACCATTCCTGTTGTGTTCTTTTGTCTCAACAACCATTACATCAACAGGGCGAAAACGTGCTTAAATGCATCCTACTTTTATTATGCATGAAGTGATGTCATCTCATGCACACAGTACACACCTACCTATCCACGCCTAACATCCGAAACACACTGTGTTGCTCTAGAACGGGAGTGGCAAACGCATTTTCTTTCAGGCGCCACATTCACTCCGATATGATCTCAAATGCAAGTCTACTTGTTCTTTTGTATGTGTGCAGCCTTTCCAAGAATGTCTGTACACATGTATGAGATGTATATGAACAGTATTGATTATTGTACATGTATATGAAATTGCCACTGTACATGGAGCACATGAGCTCGAAATGAAATAAACTAAACTAAACTAAGATGGGACAGACCAGAAAAACAACAGCATAATTACTCTGTTTTAGTTCAAAATAACATTAAATTATGAAAATATTTACATTTACAAAGTATTCAGACAAAAAAAGATGAAAAACACTGACATTTCAAAAGAAAAATAAGTTAAAATTTGACAATACTATGGCTAAACGTATCACTTAATACATGTTCATTATGGATGAGATCTACAAAGACACAAAACATTTAGTAACAGGCATTATATTGTTAAAATTTGACTTTTTTTCAAATTGTTTATATTTGTTCAGGTTGTTATATGATAATTTCTTAATGTAAATGTTTTGTAATAACTGAATGATTTTTTGCAATAAAAAAAAAGAAGACAATTTGGATTTCTCATTATTTATAGGCATAATACATTTCTTTTTTCCCCACATTAAACCAAAAAGAAAATTTTGAGTCATTATTTATAGGTTATTAAGCTGTTACTATCCTGCCCCTGAAGGGAAGGTAAGGAGTATTATTTTTGGTTCTGTTTGTTTGTTAACACTTGAGCAGCAAAACTATTGGTTGAATTCACACCAAACTGGGTTTATAAATGACCAGTGACCCAGAATAAATGTCAGTACATTTTTTGGGGAAAAAAAGGTCAAAGTAAACAATTTTTTAAAATTTTTAATCTTTTTTTTCCCATTTACATATAATGGGTGAAATTTCACATGTCTGTAGCAGCAAAACTATTGGTTTAATTCATACAAATTGAGTTTATTCACTGTCAGTGACCTAGAACAGATGTGGTTACATTTTGGGAAAAGTTGGTCAAAGTTGATTTTTTTAGGAATTTTTCAAATCTATTTCTTTACTCATTTACTTACAATGGGCAACATTTGAAATGCCTATAAAAACATAATTTATCTTTTCAATTTACATTTAATTTGGTGCTTGTATAGAGGCCAATATGCTGACATGCACACACATGCATAGACATGATAACACCATTTGGATCGATGCAAAAATCATCTAAAATACTGTAAGGGGCGGGGTTTGTTGTGTCTGACATGACTTATTTGACTGAAGCTCACACTGAGCTGAATGTGGCCCCTGAAGTAAAACGAGTTTGAAACCCTTGACTGTTAGTATCTTAAGTGGAAGTTTTATATTTTGCAAATTCATCTCCTGGGCCAATTTGGAACCTTTGGTGGACCAGGTTTGGCCCGCAGGCCGTATGTTTGACGCCCTTGCTCTAGAATAAGCTGACTGGTACACCGACACTCACCAGTATATATGGATAATAAACACTGTCCACATGATGCAACAGACTTAACCATGGTTACGTTCACTGAGTGGCAGAAAGAATCATTTACTGAGCGGCTGCGTTTTGCTTCAATGAAACAAAAACATAAAATGCACTTCTAGAATGGACAGAGCTGATGTGTGATCAGGTGGAAACATGCCTGCTTGGTTTGTCATGTGGCTGAAATTACCTTCACATATTCATCTGACAGCAAAACACTGCACAGACAGTTTAAGGGAACCGCGAGGAGGTGAATATGTCCACTTTAGTGGTCTGCATTTGGACCAGAACCCACAGTTGTTCACTCTGTTCTAGTCTCTTCTGTCTTCTTTAAGACACTTAAGTGGGATCTTTGATGATTTTTGTTCAATATCAAACCTCTAATAAGCTTTTACTCTCATATTACAACTAAGGAAATCCATTTTACAGGTTAAAAAGAGCAGATCTCCTCAACATCATTATCCTGTAATCCACTGACCTTTTTCCCAGAGTGCTTAGCGGCGTGCTGAGGTTGAGCGAGGTGAGCGCAGGTCTGCGGTTTCGTCCGACGAGCTTGGCGGAGGTCGGCTCCTTCTGGGGCTCCACCTTACGGGCCGGACTGGCCCCAGGTTTGACATTCAGATCCTTCAGGACGTCGTAGTTGATTTTGGAGGAGATCTTTTTCTGCTCCAGCATCTTCTCGATGGCCTCGTCGGCCGTGTTCGCTCGGATCGGAGCGCGTTTCTTCGAGGGTCCTCTGGGCTGTGAAGAAAACACAGACAGGAAGGTGTTTCCATAGCGATTAGACTTAGACTTCAGACTTAAGCTACATTCAGACAGCAGGTCGAAATGCACAATCCAGATTTCTGGGTGAAGTCTGATTTTTTGGTGTGCTCGTTCATATTAGTAAGTTATATGTGCAATGTTTGTTTCAAGTGTAATATCCATTATTATTATTCATTCAATCATTCATTTTCTGAACCCGCTTTATCCTCACTAGGGTCACGGGGGTCGCATGGAGCCTATCCCAGC
>JAPTGZ010001389.1:0-10787 GCA_029814645.1 Fowleria isostigma
ATGCCCCCAACAGCACAGCTCCTAGGGTCATTAGGGCTCTCAAACTCCTCCACCACGATAAGGTGACGGTTCAAGGAGGAGGAAATTTAAAGCTTCAATCTGAAAATGAATTAACTTTGATATTCAAATAAAATCATGAAATGACCCTTTTTAACTGTTTCTAATATTTTGTGACAATCTCCAATAGAGTACTCTGGGTTGAATCACTAAACTGAACTTGTTGGTTTGAAGATGTTCCTCAGTTCTGAAGATTGTTGGTTACAAGAGCCATATGTAAATTTCCTTGAGAGGTCACACTAGTCCTGTTGTGTGTCGTGAGGGTCACTGACACCTTTGGACCTTTGTGTGGTTAATGAGCTGTTTGTACAGGTGTGTGAAATCCTTTAAAAATGCTTGAATTTCAGTGGGAAAAGGTCATGTGGTTTGATGAGTCCAGATCGACAATGGATGAAGTCATTTACCCATCATACGTAGTGCCTACAGTACTAGCCTGGGGGGGCAGTGTTATGATCTGGGGTTGGTTGAGTTGGTCACGTCTATGCTCAGTAATGTTATGTGCCCACAAAATTATGGAAATAAACATTGTAAAATTGCTTTAATTTTAATTACAGCTTGTATTCACTGTGGTATTTTTGAGATAAGCTTAAGGCGCTCCAATAAAATATCACATGTGGGGCATTTTGTGCTTTGTTTTGTTTTTTTGGTTTTGTTTTTGTTTGTTTTTTATAGTGTATAATTGTGTTATGATTTGTTGAGTTTACTATGCAGTTGAGGGGTGATTGACTTGACTAATGGCATTTCAGTCAAAACTAATGCATTTGAAAATAAATAGACTTCTATGGGAGAAGGACAGAGTGAAGGCCCCCAGGAGACTCAATGACAAGGCAGCAGCTGTGATCCAGATGTGTGGGTCAGACTTCTGCATCTCAACTTTGTGTGTTCATGTAATCGGTCTGAAAAGTTTCTTCACTACTTTGTTGTGTTTTTCAGGTAACCCACATTCCATCCACGTGACACCAGAAGACGCCCCAATCACAGTAGAGAACGGAAACTCGGTCCAGTTTGATGTTGCGATTCATGATGAGGCTGGAAACATCACAGCTCACCCCAAACTGATCACTCGCTGCCGGGTAGGGTCAGAACATGCTGATTGTTTCTTTGTCAGATGGAGCTGAAACCTTTAGACGGGTCAATATATGGTAAAATAGCACCTAACCATTAAAAAATAGATACAAAAGGTTTCTCAGTTGATTGTGGTACCTTAAGATGTATTAAGCATATTAAAAATCTAAGAAAATGTGACTTAGGCAAACGGGTTTATTATATAGAAAAGAAGCACTATTCAGCTCGTGACACTAATTTAGGCTTCAGAAAAGTTCTGATAAGTCACTGAAACATATATAATATGACATTTTAAAAAATGGGAAAGGGGTCATTGTCAAGATGGTAGTGGGAAGCTAATTTGGGCTGTATCTGAAATACTTTTAAGTCAGAGATGTAGAAAAATGTGCCAAATAAGTTTTTATAAGTAACTGAGTTACAGTGCTCAGCATAAATGAGTACACCCCAACAGATTTGTCATAAAACCTTTAGTTTTCTTGAGAATCAACATTTTCTATACAACACTATACAACATATTATGTTCTCAGTTAATAAAATGTTGTATAAAACTCAGTTTTGTCCAAATTTTATGAAAGTGTGTTTATGTTCATTGACACATTGATTAAAATTTTATTTTTTAAAGGAGGTGCACTCATTTATGATAAGCACTGTATGTATAACAGACTGTAGAGGTACTGCCTGACATATTAAAATTTTAGTCAAATCTGACCACAGAAAAGAATGAAAAGAATGTTCAGGGGGTCGGAGGGGTGAATTGGCTGCCACGCTTCTGTCAGCCTTCCCCAGCACAGCCGTGGATACACAAGTCGTCTGTCACCACTTGGGTCTGAATGTGAGAGTGATTGAAGAATAGATCAATAATTTAAAAGCGCACTGGGGGCCTTGAAAAAGTGCTATAGAAATCATATCCATGA
The DNA here is from genome assembly GCA_029814645.1 of Fowleria isostigma. NCBI lineage: Eukaryota > Metazoa > Chordata > Actinopteri > Kurtiformes > Apogonidae > Fowleria > Fowleria isostigma. The sequence goes on from JAPTGZ010001389.1 coordinate 2,037, forward strand.
GGATAACCAGTTTGTTCCAGTCATGAATAAAATGAATGCTGCTCCTGATAATCTGTTCGAGGTCATACACTGCAACTGGATACATTCTTGCGAGGCACTCCCATGCACAGTAGCTCGTGGACCATGTCAGCTTGAAACATCCAATAATCTAGACAGGTTTTTTTTACAGCTACAGTTTTTGTACAGATACAAAATTTGAAAGCATTTGTCCTTCAGATGAAATATAACAAGAATTCAGACACATCTCATCGTCCTTCACACTATGCATATAAATGGCAGTTTATAGACTTTGGCTTGTTCTGTTTACTTTAATAGCATAAACTATATACTTTCTAATAGCTTATGGACACATTGAACATTATTGTTTATTTTTGGTAATCCCGTACATGTGCAGTATGCTGGAGGGCAAAAACACTGCTCCTGCTAATACAACTTGGCTAAAGGAACCTCTGTTGTCATCATTTTAGAAACATCTGCTCAAAAAGGAAAATCAAAGACAAAAGTATGGCTAGTTTAGATCACCTTTGTGCTATGACTGCGAAAGGTACAACGCGAAACTAAGTGTATTTAGTGAAAAGCTTCTACCTGATGAACCGTGGTTTCTGTCACCAGTGGAAAATATTTCCGCTTCTTGCTGTGCTGCAATTTTTAAAAGTAACTGGTTTTGTTTGTCAAAGGCAAGAATAGAGAGTACAGTCTGGGTCAGAATGGTCCTAGACAACAGAGCCCTGCTGGTGGGCTCTGCTGCGATCTGAGGGGCTGTACTGCCCAGCCAGCTCAGCTCGGCTGGGAGCCCCACTAGTTGGATGTATTTGTCTGTATTCTGTCATCAGTGTCACAATCTAAACTCACACTGTCTAAAACAGGAGTGCCCAATCCTGGTCCTCGAGAGCTACGATCCTGCATGTTTTGGATGTTTCCCTTTTCCAGCACACCTCATTTAAATGATCAGCTTATCATCAAGTTCTGCAGAAGCCAGATAACGACTTACAGGTGTGCTAGAAAAGGGCACATTGATACTAATATTTACTTTATACAGGATTTGAGCTCAAATTCTCCCTTCTAACCTGAATAGTAATTGACTCTTGCTCTTGACGGCCATCTCGAAAATGGCCCCTTTGCCAGGGTCAGATTTTCGTTGATTTTTAATATGTTATGGAGCATATACAAAGGTATAATAGTCATTTTTTATATCAATTTTTTGGAGTTGAGCTTTATATTGACCCGTCTGCTGACACTGGTAAATCTGGAGTCTGATTTACAACAGGATTGGTTCAGCAAGCAACTTTGTGACTTTTGACACTACTGAAGGTCTAACCACAAATTATGTGAAAAAGCTCACAGGGAGATTCCCGTTGGGAGTTGTTTACATTCCTGGTGAAAGATAAATTTGTCTTAGAAAAGGAAAACAAGACATTCCCTCTCGGATACCGCTGATATCAATAAGCGATGACACTTTGTTCGTCTTTTATATTTTAACTTTTGCTTAAATTTATTTTTTCATGGCGAAAGCCCTGAAGTCTTTGCCTTTAATGATTACCCACATTATCCTTGTAGTCTTTCTCTTTCATTACACATCCTGAGTGTGTTGGATTATGGGAACTCATTGACTTGCATAAACCACATTGTTTAGCTTACACTTGTGTTTTTTCCTTGAGTGGACCAGTCTCTTTCTGAGATTCAACCCTTGCTGTGTTGTATTTAAATGTGTCTTAGAAAATATCCAAGCTGCAAAGACGTATTCAGTTCCACCCATTCTAACCTGACAATTTATTTTGGAATTAGGAACCAATTATCACTATATTTCCAGCCCACAGTGAGAAATGTCTCGGAACAGTGGTAATCAAGGCACTGGAATAAATAAATAAATTTTCCTAAATTCTAGGAATAATAAATTAGTGCCAGTATGGCTGTGAAATAGGCATTAAATTCTATTCCAAGTTGTCTTAAAAAGGTTGTAAAAAGTCTTAAATTTAAATTGTAGGAACCCTGCCATGACTGTGAACTCTAAGCTGTGTTCACATGGACTTCACTAAGGCACAGGAGGCAACGGCATCATCTTGTACTAATTTACAAGGTTGTGGTGGACAAACTACCCCCATATCTCTGTGGCCTCCTGTCAGCCAGGAGTGAATACAACTCCTGCTTATCACATCAGCTCCTCTTCAGAGTCCCCAGAATCCACTCAGAATAGATAAAATCTCAGTAATATCTCGGGACCCCCTTGTTACATGATGCTTAAATTGTAGTATTTTATTTCATTGTTTTTATTTGGTATTGGTTTAAATGGTTATATTTTTTAACTGTCCAGCTTTTTATGTCCTTGTAATCTATTCTTGTATTTTATTCTTTTATTTTGGTTTTATTTATACTGTTTTTGGTACCATTGCCTTGGTGTTTTTTGCCCTATTTCTAGTATTTTATTCTATTATTTTTGTTTTCATTTACACTTCTGTACAGCATTTTGGTCCACTGTGGTTGTTTTAAAGTGCTTTACAATTTAAATGGGATACATAAGTATTAAATAAAAAGTGTTGTAAAAGGTGGCATGCTGGCATTTGATGTGCTTTTTTTCCCCTTTTTATTCATTTTGGTGCCAATTGTGTCTCTTCAGGTTGCAGGGTTTCCGGCTGCACTCATTGACTGCAGCAGGACAGGAGTCGAACAGTATGTAACACAACCCATTAAAATAGAATTAAAAGGAAAACCTGAGACGGTCAACGTTAAGTTCGACATACCAGTGAGTAGAAATAAGCACTTAAACTTTCCAACTAAACCTTTGGTCGTTGTTTCAATCTGTGCTTCGTTGTTTTTTTTAACAGAGTTACCAAAGTATAGCGTCAGTCACCAGGGAGCTGAATGTGTTGCCCAGCACCAGAGTCTGTCGAATGGACATCATCTGTGAAAACGAAGACACTCTGGTGCTGAAAAACAACGAGAAGATCGAGTGGCTGGCTGGTGGCATCGTGGAGAACCTGTTCTATGAGTTATACGATGAGGGGAACAGAAAGGTAGCCATCACTCCAGCTATAGCCTCCAAGATCAAGGTACGGTTTTATATCATCTGCAACAATTATAAAGCGTGTTGCACTAAGGAAAGTACAGACACTTGGAATGATTCGTGTGATCTGTGTTGAAGGTTAACTGGACCAGTGATGGTAATGTGAAAGATCTGGAAGAGGGGGAACTGCCTGACATCCGCATACCAACACGGGTACAGGATGAGCGATTCTACCAGGTGTCCTACCAAGACCAGAGCATCTCCGTGTCCTTTCGCATAGTGTAAGTCTCCCACTTTACTGTATTCAGTACGTAAAAGGACAGAGCAACATTTGATGTAGCAGGCTTTATTTTTCAAAGGTACATGAGAAGATCACTACTAGTATACAGGGTGACCATAAAGTCTCTTTACAATTAAGAAATATGTTACAAAAACAAATAAAAAGACCAATCTGTGGAAATTATTACAAAATGAAAAGCAGATATTGTTTTTTTTTTCCTTCATTGAGACAAAGGCTACGTTTATACGATGACGGTCTGAACAGAAGACGCAAAAGCCTCTTCACTTATTATTCCACGTTCAAACGAGCGTTTTTGGGAGGAAATCTGCGTGCATTCGGTGACGCACAAGTGAGTAGAATTCAACTGACTGCATGCCAGGCGGCTAGGTGGCGCTGTCTGGCTCGCCTCCAACAAATTGGTGCATCCAAACTTTAACAGATCCGTCTGTTCAGTAAAACTATCTGTACAGATTCCGTGAATTTGTTGGGAAGTTGTTTATTCAAGCTGCTAGAAGCAGACTGAAGGTCTGACGCAAGGATATAATCTGACATGTTTGTTTATATTCCTGTACTGGCACATGTATGTGACGTCAACACATACGCGACGTGAGCAGATCTGAGCAGAGTTTTGCATCTTGGGCTGTTTAGACGGAAACGCTACAGCAGAGTGTATTCAACTTTTCCACTCTGGAGGGTGGTTTCAGATTTTTGTGTTTTCAAGCCCCAAAAACGCCGTCATCGTCTAAACGAGAGGCACTTCCGATAAAATATTCTGTTGTTTTTACCCGCAAGCGTTCTCGTGTAAATGGCACTTAGGTTTAGACTGTAATGATCTGAACCAAAAATGTTGAAGTGGTGTTGCGTTCTAACTTTTAATTCTGCGTTTAAACATGCATTTTGGCTGGGAAATCTGCATGCAGATGGTACACACAAAAGTGTGTGAAATTTCCTATTTATCAATGTAGTATGCACGCCAGGTGGCCTCACCACCACCAAGGCCACACGCCTGTGTAGAACCTTTCCACTTCTCTTCCTGTTCTCTCCTAGCGTGAAATACAATCACAAAACAGGAAGTAGAACACTACTCTCTATAAAGATTCATGACAATTGCTGAAACGACTCTTGGATGTAAATTAGAATGACTACGGCAACTTGAAAGTCTGTCACAGGATAATCTTCTGACATGTTGTTTTCCTACACTGGCGCATGCCTGTGATGTAAACTTTAGGCAATGAGAAAACGCATTTATGCATATTCAACCCTTAAGACCACAAGTGTCAAACTGTGGTTCTCAAGGGCTTTAGACATTTCCCTTTTCCAACACACCTGGTTCAATTAATGATCAGCTCATCATCCAGCTCTGCAGAAGACTGATACTGATGTAATGGCTTCCAGGTGTGTGGAAGAGGGAAATATCTAAAACATGCAGGACACCGGCTCTCGAGGACTGTAGTTTGACACCCCTGCTTTAGACGGTGACATGAGAAAAGAGCTTTTTTAAGATTTCCCACTCTGGACGGTGGTTTCACTTTTTTGCATTTTCAACTCCCAAAAATGCTGTTGCTGTCTAAACGAAAGGCACATCTGATAAAATATTTTGTTATTTTCACCTGAGAGCATTGTCATGTAAATTGGGCCTTAATCCATGTGTATATGGACACCATTAGTTGCATGAACCACATCCAGACGTTACTGGATTTGTGTCCATGTTGGCTGTATTATAGCCTCATCAGTGGTGTCAATGACATTACTGATCTTTAGCCTCAGGTTGTTGATGTTGCGTATCTTTGCTCGAGGTGTCCAGGGAATTGGATCATCCCTTCCAATCCACCGGTCTGGAAAAGTTTGATTTAGGAACCCATCAACATGCAGTCTTCAATGTGGGGCTGCACCATCTACTTGGAAAATGATGGTTGGTTGAAGGTCATCCAGTTGTGGTGATACATATTCAGTTAAAAGTTCAGTCAACATTTGCAGTAATTGATCTCTCATTGAAGGAAAAAATGGAGCAATGATTCGACTGCACATGATTCCACAATGAGACTAAAACTTTGATAACCACCGAGCACATAGAAGACATCTGATTAACACATCTCATCAGATTAACACATCTCATCAATTGCTTTTGTAATAATTTTGTTGAATTGTAAAGAGACTTTGTATTAAATACAACACTACAGACCTTAAAGTCTGGAAACGGGGGAGAACACCTACAATCTGTTTTTGTTTTCCAGGCCTCGTCCAGATGAACCATCCCGGCTAAAAGCAACACTGTCTCAGAACACCGCCAGACTTGGGGAGCCCATGTTAGGAAACATCAGTAAGTATGAAACGGCTCAAATAACACACGCTTGGTATGAGGATGTGCTTTCACACTAAATGTAACTGCTCTCCTTGTACAGCCTTGGATCTTTTGGACCAGTATGAGAATGTAACCAAGACGTTCACCTCCACCTGTGTGAAAGATATCACAGTGGAAGCCGAGGGTCTCAACCAATCAGCTCTGGTCTTAACATGGCAGGTGAGAACTGTACTTTTCAGGTCAGATTTTAATGTTTACTTGTTTATCAGAGGAAATAAGCCAAAAAGCCTAAAATATGTTGGGTATATTGGGTATTGCCAATGGGTAAACACATTTTGTCTGGGAAGATTTTAAAAGTCAATTTGCTTAAAGACCATAATGGATATAATAGGGAAAATGCCAAAACATATTGTGCTTATTATGTTAGTTTGTGATTTAGTTTTTAGGTCTGTTATTAGCTGTCCTTATTAAGAAAAACTTAGATTTATTTTCTTTCTAACGGGGAAAAAATGGGAGGCAACATTGTTTTCTTCTTGGTAGTTCTTCTAGGTTCACCTGGACCAGTTTTGCTCTTTTGAAAACATTTCATCTCTCATCCGAAATATACCAGGATGTTGTGTTGATTGAAATTTCTGCATAGTTTTTCAGAGACTCCAGCTGTGTGTGAAATGGCAGTGGCTTCTTTTCTTGTTTTTCCTCGCCGTTGTCATATGTTTCAAAACCACAACACCCTGAGACGAGCTTTGGCCCACCCTAAGGTCAAACTACCAAGGGAGAGACAAAGCAATGTTGTCTATGTTCAGTGCAGTGAGGTGTGACCAACTTATACATAGGAGAAAGTAAACAACTCCTTGAAAAACATGGCTCATCACAGGAGAAGCTCCACTTTAGTCCAACACTCTGCAGTCCATTTTCACTTGGAAGACAAAGGACACTCCTTTGAGGACAGCAGTGTCAGGATATTGGACAGAGAAGGCAAATAGTTTAAGAAAAGGAGTCAAAGAAGACCTTTTTTTGTGTGAAAGTGGAAAATTCTTCCCTGAACAAAGGTGGTGGTCTGAGACACTTCTTATCAAAAACCTCCAACATCATTTTAAACAGCCTCCCCAATCAGTTTGATAAACAACCTTCCACACTTGGACCCACCTCCCGCCTCAGTGACCCTGAACCTCACACACCGTTCCCCTACCCCACACCCCACCCTGCCCCATCCCCCACAACTTGAACTGAAGAAGTCTCTTGGGTGAGAGATGAAACATTTTAAAAGAGCAAAACTAGTCCAGTTGAACCTAGAAGAATGATGTCTTTCACAGACATCAACACGGTTTTGTTTTATTTTTTAGGGAAAAAAATAACACTTAAGATTAAGATCCTTTATTTGCCACTGGGTGCTTGTGCAGGTCTTAAAAGTCTTAAAAAGTATAGAAAAAAGTTTTTTCAAAGTTGAATTTTAGAGTATGCTCAAAGGCACATACTCTTGTAAGGTAAGACGTACATAAGGAAAGCATAAATGAGGCTTATGCTGTCAGAGGCCGACAGCAAGGGCATATCCCTGATATCTTCCAGTCCTCTGCTATATATAAATCTATCCACGATATTTGTTAGACACTTGTTATGAACTCAATTTGATCTACATCGACCTGATAGTGGCCAAATACTGGTCAGAGAACTAGTTTTTCCCCACAAAACTCTATCTAGTGAATGAACATGTCATCATATGAACTTGGATAGTAGCGGGAAAACGGACATTTGTAAGACAATCAATATGAACCAAATTTTATCTCAATTGGCCTGTTATTGCTTGATTTATGTTTGTTTTCAACAAAAGTGCCCCCATTTGGGTGACTTATATTACTCGTAGAGAAGTTGAAATCGATTAGGTTGTAGGGGTCCCCTATGTTGGTTATCAAGGGATAAGAAATCTAACCAAATCTAAGTTACCGTGTTCACATGAAGGATATTCAGTGGCAGGGTTTGGGGTAAAACCATATCACCAAAAGTCAATTTCAAGGATAAAATGATGTGTAATTACAACAGTTTGTACCTGTATATGATGGGGCTGCAGAATTTTGGCCTAAAATAAAATCCCGATTTTTTTTTTTTTTTTCCTCTAGAAACTTGATTTTGATTTTTGGGTCTACAGAACAGAAAGAGAATTTATCAGAGCTACTCATAGATCCGCGGACTGGGGGAGGGGGGAGGGTGCACGCTACCAGGCGTTATGACTCGTACACACAGGCTAGTCGCATGTGTTTTGTGATGTGCCACAGAAGTTCTACCAATGTAAGTCAGTGACAGGCATCAGTCATGTGTGCATGGACCAGATGAGTGAGAGGATCATAGGCGGCTGCAAGATGCAGACGCGTCTGACACACAACATCCGGGGCTCGCCCGGTTATGACCCAGAGCTCTGATGTGTGCTGGACGCAAAGTCCGACTATGCAGTTCCATGATGCCATCACAGATTTAAGGTCCGTGGTCATTACATGGAGTTTTGTGAAATACCGCTGTGACAGTTGGGAGGAAGTGCTTACGGTAACCCAAAGGACGGAGGCGGACACGCAGAGACACAAGAAATAAAATCAATTTGATGATTACCCTGTTTTAAAAATCTTCCTAATTAAAAAATCGGACTTCGATATACAATTAATTGTGCAGCCCTAGTATATGGTAACAACGGTATTATGAATTGGTTAAATTTGTTACCTCACTATACATCCATCCATCTATACATTCATGTTTTTATACCTCTGGCTGTTCTCTAGTGAAACTTATTTGTGTGATATTCATGCACTTTTGTAATTTTCAAGTTTTGAAAATGTTTCTGTCAGTAAAATGTAATTTACTGTGAATTATGCATTCATTTCTTCATGCATTTGTTCAAATGAACTTTTCTACAACACATAACGGGTAGAGTCTCAATCGAAAAGTAGACATGTAAGTATAAAGTTACATAAAGTGAAGATCTTGAGGTAAAAAATAAGTTTTAAAAAAGTCTGGAATTTTATTTGAAGAGCAAGCACCCTGTGTCAGTATATATATATATGTTGGATTTGTTTTCTATGAAACTCAAAATGACGAGACAACAGATAATAGTTCAAGCATTTACTTGCAAGGAGAAAAAGATATGACAGAACAGCAGACAGCCAGGTAGCTCTGCCAGTCTTT
>JAPTGZ010001586.1:0-10769 GCA_029814645.1 Fowleria isostigma
CAGTGTAAAAGTGTTACTCAATTTTAGTTTGTTTTTTTTATAAAATGTAATATAATCAAGAAATGAGAGAAAAAAAAATCATTAAAAAATAGTCACTCGTTATTTTTCTTTTAATAAAAAATGAAAGCAGGTCCCACAGACCCAAACGCCACACAAAGGTTAAAGTGGTACCAAAAACAATGTGGCAGCCATGTTTTCTCATCCAAAACTAAACTTTTGTACAGACCAATGGTATTTTATCCCCACTAACGGTCCAAAATTTGTCCTTCAACCAACTTATCTGACGTACGCTATGGACCATCTCCTTTAGATTGACAGGCAGTTTTTTAAATTAGAGAAAAGTACTAACAGTTAAGGCACTACTCTTGAGTACACATGGAATAATGAAGTATGAGGAGTGCATATAATGAGGAGGGTTATTTCATCCTCAAAGTCAAATTAAATAACCTGCTGCTCCTTAGAACTTCTCTTGTCAATACTGTCATGGAAAGAATTATTAGACCACCCTATGTTTTCTTCCATTTCTTGTTCATTTCAATGCCTGGTACAACTAAAGCTATAATAAATATAATGATAACAACAAAAATAGCTCATGAGAGTTTACTTTAAGAGCTGATATTTATCCATTTTTTATGGTTTTCTTGATAATAACCAAAATCACATAAGTTCTTACATCAATATCTATGACATTGTACTGATAAAAACAGTGCTTTTAGACATTTCATGTTTTCTTTTCTGTCTGTTTCAGTCACATGATACACACAAGAGTTAGTACCTGACTGCATAGCTGTTGTTGTTTATTATTTTTGATGGTCTAATATTTTTTTTAGCGACAGTATGCAGGGTTTATTTGAAATTTCAAAATGTCATACTTTTTTCAGACCCTAACTTCCATTTGTCTAGGTAAAAAAAAAAAAAAAAGAAATCAAATAACTTGTGACATTTGAGTAAATAGATGTGTATCATATAAATAATTTATGGAATTGTTTGTTTTCATTATTCTGAATATGCATGCCATTATGTCACCAAATATTTCCAGAAGATTAAAGCTAGATAATGTAGCTCATAGAAATAAATACAGACTAAACCCAAATAAATTCAGTGCATGGATTTTTATCTTGTTGCGACTTCACACAAAGTCTCCCTTTATTCTTCTTTATCCATCGGGATCTTTATCCAAACAGTCTTTATATTTGGGATTTATGAGCCAGTCGTCAGATTACTTACATCTACTCATTATGAGTTCTGCCAACGATCATACGAGGCATGTTGAATAACTCACTCACAAACGGTGTGTGGACGTCACCTAGAAATGTGATGATACCTGGGCGGGGCTTAAAATGGGTTGGAGGAGGAGACGAGCAGAGGGCGGGATATTCAACTTGTCAATCTCCCCAAAGAGACTATACTCTACTGTAGGATCTCTCACACAAACCTTTTAGCAAGCATAAAAAAAAAAAAACCAGATCGATCCATTTCTTTTTTTTAGATATTTATAATTTCATGTTTTAGAACTGTGGTAACAGTCTTGGAAACATGAATATTTTTCCATACATTTGTTTCCCTTTTCCATACCTTTCCAGACCTGGAAATTTATCAAATCAAATTCCATACTTTCCATAGTTGTGAGGGATCCCTGTGTATGTGATTTCATTACATTTCAGTGGGGGGTGTTCTACAAATACAGGTCTTATTTCCTCTCACCTGACTCAGTGTCTTAGACGTACGGACAGGAAAACACCACTCCCCTACATCCTTTTCCACACTTGTATTTTCTGCCACCACTACAACATATAAACCAATAAGCATGAATTAATGTTAAAACAGCCATTCAAGCGTCTATTTATTCAACAATCATTCCATAATAGTGCATGTCAGTCCCACTCAGACTTGTATTTATGTGCCCAGACTGGCGTTAAGCAAACAATACCACTCCACCAGCAGGCCTGTTTTAAGCTCTGGCTGAGATGAGCCCCAGTGGAATCAAATGGTAAGTGAACAGACGTGTAACCATTTCAAAGTGCTGGTGCTATTTCATTTTCAGTCCCTGAAGAAAAACTCTCCTCTGCATTTTATGAACAGTGCCAGAGTTGAGCAAACCACTTTTCTATTTCTACAACCCTGTTTGATAAAAAGGCACCGAGCCAAAGAGAGAGTCACGGACAAGAAATATAAAATTAGTGTAGAACTGTTTATTTCTTTTTTTTTTTTTTTTAATACAAATACTGTTATTTCTTTTTTTTTTTTTTAAACATGTGAATGCATCATACCAAACCCATCCCACACATACATCAAAATCAAAATGTACATACAGCATCAACAATTTGAGCACTGCGCAAAAACACTTTCACACCCAGTCAGAGAAACTTTAAATCACTCATGCTGATAATACAACTGGGATTGCACAAATATGCAACTATATCTAGAGATGAGATTGGAAATGTGGACCACTTTCAAAGACAGAAATTATCACAGCGATGGCCTTAATGCAAATGAGCTGCTATTTTCAAAGAGGACCGTGTTGATTAAAATATTTCAACAGGATTTCATAAAGTCAGGGCTTTAAAAGTCTCTTTTTTTATATCAAGGATGCGTGGTGGATATTTTAGACAACCTATGGCTCTAAATCCGTGGCTTTTCACTCACTGGGGGGGACTGACCAGACAGATCAATGAGGGCCATTGCAGATTCTGCAGCTACTGTTGTGGCCTCCACACTCTAATTGGATGGTACATGAGTGTTTTACTGAATAGTGGGCCTGTTTTCCACATGCACAATCGATGGTTTGTTCTCTGCTGACTTGACTCGACTGCTCTAATCAGACAGCAAACTCTCCTTGGAACTTCTGGGTGACTGCATACTTCCTGTGTCAAGCTGCTTAAATTAAGCATCAAATACAATTCACACCATATCCTGCGTTCTCAGATGTGCTCTTCAATAAGTGATATTAAATCGATGGTTAAAAGACCCCGATAAGAGTGTATACCTGTGGCAAGGCCCCAGAGCCAAGTAATTCAGTCAATCTAGTAGGGATGTAATGGTACAGAAAAATTTCGGTTTGGTACGTTTTCGGTACAGGGGTCTTCAGTTCGGTTCATTTTTGGTATATTTTTGGTACAATGAAGGAGACCAGTGGGGGGGGCTAGTAGTTACCTGTGGGACACAGGACATTTCTACATTTGTGCATTAACAGACACCCCATGATATGTATTTTTGAATGTTCAATGTTTGTTTATGGCAAACACTGTAATTTACTGAGTGTTCCTGAACACCTCACAGTATTTCCTGGGGTGAACATGCTGTAAATGTGACCTCACGTTATATCTGATCTACGAGGGAGTAGAGGAACAACTCCACTGGATTTTACCAACTTAAGTTAAAAAAATAAAATTCTTTTTGTAATAAATGAACCTGTGTACTCTTGTACCACAAAGCTGTAACATACCGAAAATGAAACTTAACCTGCTTCGAAAGTCCAACTGGCTTCTGTGCCTCACGCTAAAAATCCACCGCTGCAAAACCCTGCACTCTGTTTCCAAGTGTTTGTGTTCATCACAAAAGCTACATGTATTTGTTCGGTACATGTCCGAACTGAACTGAACTGAACCGAAGGCTCTGTACTGAATTGGTTCGGTACAAAGGAGTGCACCATTACACCCCTAAATCTGGTAATACTGGAAAAAATGAAAAATTCAAGATCCACCACTTTAATGAATCTGGTCTAAATTTTAACCCAAAAAAAATCCTGCTGAGAGAAAAAAAAAAAGACAGTAAAAAGAAGATAGTCTTGGTGGTGAAGTAATGAATAGCCACAGTTTCAATCCTCAGTGAGATAGACTGAAACCAACAAGCCACAGACGACAGCAGGTCAAGGAAATGGAGAAGTTTACAAATTGGGTTTGTAGCCAGACTGAGTCATCAATATAGGGTCCCCAAACTGACATTAATGAACTTGTCAAGGTAATCGCAATTAGACATTTGATTTGATTCAGGAAACATGAAACAGGCCATTTAGTTGTAGTATCAGTCTGTGTTTATCAGAGGAATCAGAGCGAGCAGGGCGGCAGGTAGAGTAGAGACGGAGCCGCCCCATTATTGGTCTGCGTGGGGTTAATAGACAGTCTGTGGCAGAGACTGATGTGTGTAGAATGAACCTGTGTTGATGGAGTTTGGTTTTGATGGAGGTTGATTGAGGTCTTGCCTAAATTAATTGTGATTTAACTCACATTGATTCATCGGCTAAAAACCTGCTTTGACTCAATTTTCATCAATTATCTCTAAGACTTATACCTAATATGATGACCTGGGAAAAAAAAACCCATCATTCTCTAATTTCAAAGTGCTCTTAATAAATACACGCATGCACGCATACACACGCACATAAACACAATCACATGCATACTTTTGGTTAGTGAGTATGCTACATAACCACCTAAATTATCTGATAAAATCTCTTCTTGATGTGATCAAAATTACCTTTGGCTATAGAAATAGTCTTTCTTGTGTGCACATCTATACTATCCAATTTGTTAAATTCTGATCTATCATATTGATGTCTATCAGTGCAATCAGATTAAAAGTAGTGCAGCGTTTTATGTCTTACTGGACTTCTTCAAAGCCTCCTGCCAAGACAAATCCTTATAGGAATTTCACATTTCTTCATTAAAGTGCTTTTTAATCCAACATTTTTTTCAAAAAACTAATCTAGCGGTATAAAGCTGACCTACAAATAGCTGTGACTCCACATATCCTCCGCTGCATCGCACTACATGAAAATATTAGTAATTTAAGCAGAAAATGCCATGATTTAAGTAAATTATAAAAAGAAAGTCACAACATTTTAAATTTCCACAGATATGTTGTGAAAACCCTCCCACAGTCCACCCGGCTGCCTTCGGTCCTCAGCTGCTTTCATTGACCAGGCGTGAACCGTTGATGCCTCGGTAGGTGACACGGCTGGGGCGGACCAGCACACCGTAGCCAGGCCGGCACGTGAAATACCGCCGACCGCCCACGGAGCCGTCATTCTTGCCCTTGGGGCTTCGGAGCTCCAAACCCAGCCAGAGCCCTGGAGCGAAGTCCGCCGTGCCCAGGTAACGGATGAACGCCATCTCATTGGCGCTGCTCAACAGGACCTGCATGCCAACATGGAGGCGGACCTGTCCGTCAGAGCTGGACCCCGCCGTACTACCAGAAACGCCACTGCTACCTCCACTGAGCGTGCTCCAGCGTCGACGGTGAGGAGTGGAGCGGCTTCTTTTTTTTTCCCCCCCAATACGAATTGTGAGAACACAGGGGAAAAAAAATACAGCAAGAAAGATTTATGAGAAAAGGTATTCAGTGTGAGGGGATATATCACAAGTAAGTGGGAGATTCATGGGAGTTTGGAGTTTGAGGGATTGATCTTCAATTCCCTGTACACTCTCATTATAACCACAATCATGCATCGGCCATTTAAAAAAAGGAACCTTTTGCTGACTAATACCGCAGCTTCTTATCAGTATTGATTCTGCCACTGCTGGGGGGGATTAGAATGAAGCTGAAAAGCTTTGGAGGAGAGAAATGTGAGGGCTGTGCACTATAAGAGATACAGATACACACCTGGTAACGGGGCTTCTTCGACTTGTCTCCTTCGGTGTAGCAATGGCCGATGATGTGCTAAAACTGCGACGGATTGTTCCTGTGCAACAATCAGAAGAGTACTCTCATACATTCTCGTATAACAATGACATCGGTAGCACCTACAGCATAATAAATGCAGTCAGAGGAGTAGATGTGACGCTCTCACCACTGAAAGAATGACTGAGGCGCGCTGACGAGAGTTCAGAGAGACAATCAACAGATCCATGGATCCTGTGACCAGAAACAAGCATTGTAAGTAACAGAACCATTTTTATTGGGCTTTATCTTAGTCCAACAGATAATTAATATGGGACTCACTTTGCTGAAACGCATACACACAGAGTTACAATGAAAGTAAATGGGTTCATGTGCTTTTATCCGGTGTGGGCTTCTATACTGACAAAAGCAAAAAGACAGGCCATTCTTGGTGCGTACACAGGAACATCTGTCCTTCTTAGTGATGTTTTCCTTAAGCTACTACGTGAATATAATGTTAGCACTCTAAAAGCCATTAAGGGAAGACTGGAGAGAGTCAACGTCAAGAAATGAACAAGAGGGAAGAGCGTTTCTTTGTTTTGTAAAGGATGAAAGTTGGTTCTCGTGGAAAAAAAAAAAAAAAGCGTGTGGGAGGGGGCACAAGTAAAGCAGTTTATTTTCTTAATGAATTGTGATAGCTGCTGACAGGAGAACAAAGAAGAGGGGAAACAAGGTGGTTGATAGAAAGAATATGAGAATCTCCATTAGACAGAGGGAGGCCAGTGCTGTCTGAGTCACTATGTGCCCCAGGGTTAATTAGGAAAGAAGACAAGAGGAAACTGACATGAATAAGGGATGGCAAGAAAACACAACGGCTGGTTCTCCAAAAAAGAAGCTTTTATCTTATGGGATGCATGAACAGTGTGTTTAAAAACAGCCAAAGGGAAGAAATAATGATAATGGAGAAATAGCAGAAGGAAAAAGGAAAACTTCCCCCTATATGTCAGCGCTGAAATGAAGCAGAAGTAGAAGAGGAATGTGGAAAGGCCAATCATACCCTCACGTAAAAGGGTTGGTGTAGTATTAATTTACCAATCCTTCAAATCTGGAGAACCTCATACTACCGTAAACATTCTTCTCCCAATGTTCCACACTTTAGACATGTCAGCTGTTTTTTTATACATATGTTTCTTTCATTCAGGTGTGACACATGATGCACTGGAGGCCCAGAGCTTGTACTGTGTCATTCATTAAAAAGGTGAAATCGAAACCGTCACATTTTATACTGGAGAACCTTCAGGAAAACAGCCAAATAAAACTACTTAGAATATGTGTACTAATGGCAAACAAAGTAATAACAACCACCTGGTTAAAGCCACAGCCCCCAACAACAGTCCAATGAAGGGATAGAGTTCAGGATGTGTATAACAAGGGATATACTACTGCAGAGAAATACTACTGCGGTATTTTTCTTTTCATTTGTAACATTGCAGTAGTGTTTTCAATGTTATGCACATCCTGAATTCTATCCCTCCATGGGACTATTGTCAGGGGTTAGAATTCAGGATGTGGATAACATGGAATACACTACTGCAGTATTACAAATGAAAAGAGAAACACTACTGCAGTATTTCTCTTTTCATTTGTAATACTGCAGTAATATTACAAATGACAAGAGAAATATTTATGAATACTGGACCCCATTATGATGCATTTTAACTTAATATAACAGTTTTATGTTTGTTTGTTTTTTTTTAATTATTTGTCTTAATTCCATCCTTATATGTGTGTATATATGTATGTAGATAGAACCTGAAAGAATGTCCAGGTTTTACCATGTTGTATTTTACTGGCTGAAGTAGATCATTCCTGAATGTCTTGGTCCCTGTGGGCTAGGACTTGAAACAACGATGGACTATTAACCCCACTGAGACTGATACATATGTTGTTATATATATTTTTTATGTTATATGACAATTTGTTGTGATGTACTGTATTACTACTACAACGGCGGCGTATTAGGGACACCTAAGAAAATAAAATCACTTGTCACTACGAGAAGAAAGTCAAAATATTTTGAGAATAAAGTCATAACATAATGAGAATAAAGTTATAGTTTTCAAAAAAAACAACTCATTATTTAACAAAAATACTGTACTTTTATGAGATTAAAATCAGAATATTTTAAAAATAAATTTGACAGAGTTTCCAGTTACAGCAAATGCAACAAGCAAAACAGCAACTTCACTTCTGTTGAACTGGATGAATCATGTTATCCCCCCTCTCATAAAAGTATGACATTATTTTCATTCAATAGTGAGTTTTTTTAAAAACTACAATTTCATTCTCATTATATTGAAACTTTATTCTCAAAAATTACAACTTTAATCTCATAAAAGTACGAAATCATTTTTGTTAAATGAGTCTGTTCTTGTTATATTAAATACTCTGACTTTAATCTCATAAAAATATGACATTTGATTAAATAATGAGGGTTTTGTTTGTTTTTAAAAACTACAACTTTATTCTCATTATATTATGACTTTATTCTCAAAATATTATGACTTTATTCTCATAGTGACAAATGATTTTTATTTTTTTCTTATGTGGCCCCAATATGTTGTTGTAGACTACACATGTGAAATCTGAATAAAAAGAAGTTTAAAAAAAAAAGGTACTCTGTTACAGAAAAATTAAACCAAAACCATGTGTGACGATGTGTAACTGGTGAATATGTATCAGCCCATGCTTTACATATTCCCAGGACTCTGTCACAAATATCTTGGCACTTGTTAAATCTGTCCATTCAACAGTTTGTCTGTGTCGTGTCTAAGCCACTGTGATCTGCAGAAATAACAAGGCCACTGGTGGAATTTGTCTTTGTTCACACAATATTTGAAGGGGTCAACATTGGTGTCGTGTGGGAGTGGACCATATGTTTGTACCAGATAAGAGAGAACAGGGCTAAGTGATGTCAACGGAGTTAAACGGGGGCGCTGGAAAGGCTGTGCCCTGTGCTCCATGAGAAAGCATACAAAAGTCCCAACCAAGTCTGTTCAGCATTTGTGTATCGAGCAAAAGAAAGAAACATAAAACGTGGAAACTCAAAAAATCGATTTGGTAGTGACAATTAACTCATCTTGTAATGTTAAAAAGCACCGTCACATATTGAAATAACGCAGTGTTTGTTCTAGGCTCACTTTTTGTTGTGGTTTTTGGGAATCCTTTTTCCCACTTCTACTTTTATGGCGGACACCGGTACATAACATGGTTGGTTAAGTCAGTCAGGTTTGAGATGCTGGAGCGACATCTTTAACAAGCTTCAGATTTAGATTGAAATTCATGAAAGACAACACTGTACTCCCTAATCATCAAAACAACAGGAGAGGACACATCTTTTGAGGTAGTGCGTCCACAGAGTCTCACTGTGTGCTTCTCTTACCCAACAGAGACAATTTATCCTTGCTTTTTCTTTTTTGTGTCACCAATCTGTATTTTACACGCAACCATTTCAGCTGACAACAGCTGATGACAGGCCAAACCCCTGCAACCTCTGTCAGATGTAGATCCATTTAATGGGCTGTTTTACATTTTGAGGAAACGACTCCGATACAGCACACCGCAGGATTGCCGTTTTCATTTTTATGCGTCGACAGGAACAAGAAATTGATTCAGAGACACTAAAACTAAACAACAAAAACCCTGACTACAGATACACCCACATTCTGCCACTTACACGAGTATTAAATCCAGTTCATCTTAAATTTGTAACACTCTCAGTCACTTTTTCTGGATTATAATGTTGTATAATAATCATAGTGCCATGTCCTGCAGCAATGATGCTTTAATTATGTTTTTTCTAACTGGGTCATATTTCTCCCTGCCAATTATTGATCTAAAATTCCAAGCAGTTCTGTTTAAAAAGTACCTTTCTTGATTCAACTTTCATCTTGCTTGGCTGCATCATTAAAAAGTTTATGAAGAATTTAAGCAGGTGTTTGTGTTCACCAATACATTTTCAGATTATTACTATTGTATACATCTAGACTACACTCCAAAAAAAACAAACAAAAAAAACAGGGTTATGTATATATAATTCACTTTTTTGTGCTTATTCATTGTGCATGTCAATAGGTTTACCATAAATGTGAGTCTGGCTAAGATACAGTGCGTTGAATGAGTGACCAACGGACCAAATTGCACACACCAGACAGCCTCTTAAGAAGATGATTAGAAACTGCAAGAGACAGGCGTATTTGATCAGAAGCATTCTGAGTGGTGAAAGGGATCAGGCTATCTGAAATGAACCAGCTTCCATCCGCACCTCTCTAAAAGATAAAACCTTTCT
This sequence comes from Fowleria isostigma, assembly GCA_029814645.1. Taxonomy (NCBI): domain Eukaryota; kingdom Metazoa; phylum Chordata; class Actinopteri; order Kurtiformes; family Apogonidae; genus Fowleria; species Fowleria isostigma. The sequence continues at coordinate 9,947 of JAPTGZ010001586.1, forward strand.
TCAGCATCACTTCTCCACAATAACACGGGAGACTTGGTATGAATTTAGTTATAGTGGGTTTTCAGAATCAAATAATCACAGCACAGTGAATGCACGCATCCTGGGTAGTACAGTTCATACATAAAGGCCAAAGTTTGACTTCATTCATCAACATACAAACCTAACCTATACATTTAAGTTAATTACAAAAGAGTGCCAGTTATCCACTTACATAAAGGCCATGGATAGCTACAAAACTATGAATAATTGCACGTAAGTACAGCACATACTGTGTCTGAGTCATTTCACTGCTTATAGAATGGATTAATCTTACTCAGAGGTGATATGAGATGAATAAAAAAATTAGGGCTGTTCACTTTAAAATGAAGGAAAAAAAAACACATCAAACCGTTGTCTTTTGTCTAACTATGCTGTAAAATAAAAAAAATAATTTTAAGAGTGACAGTTCTGAACACCCACTTCCACAGCATAATTTTAACCCATAAAGACCCAGTGCTACTTTTGTGGCAGTTTTTCCAAATAAATTTTTCCTCTATATTTAACTATTCGTAAGTAATTTAACACCATTTATTGTAATATCTTCTGTATTTTGTGTTCATTTGTTTTTTTCAGTAAAAATCATATATTTTCCAACATTTAATTTACTGACCTTGTAGATGTTCCTAAAAGCTCAGAGAAAAGTTGAAGCTTATTATACCAAAAATAAAGAAAACTGAAGAACAAGTGCCTTTTTCAGTCAAACCTATCATTAATTGAACATAAACCCAGTGTGTCCATCCACTGTCATTGATCCAACTCCATAGGTTTTACTGGTGAATCAATA
>JAPTGZ010001611.1:0-10768 GCA_029814645.1 Fowleria isostigma
TATTCTATTCTATTCTATTCTATTCTATTCTATTCTATTCTATTCTATTCTATTCTATTCTATTCTATTCTATCTTCAGCTCCATGAAACACATGTCAATGCTCAGTAGTACACATATATGGTTCTTTACTACATTTGCATTGGACATAAATCTATTAATTTTCAATGAGCATACAGTCATGGAAAAACTTATTAGACCATCAAAAGTCATCAAAAACAATGGTTATGCAATCAAGTACTAAGTCTTGTGTGTATCATGTGACTAAAACAGACAGAAAAGAAAACATGGAATGTCTAGAAGCACTGTTTTTGTCAATGCCACAGCTATTAATGTAAGAACATATGTGATGTTGGTTATTATCAAGAAAACCCATGGAAAATGGATAGATATCAGCTCTGAAATTAAACTCTCATGTGCTATTTTTTGTTGTTATTATTATATTAATCCAAATAAATATACCTTTAGTTGTACCAGGCATTAAAATTAACAAAAAACTTGAAGAAAACAAGGGTGGTCTAATATTTTTTTCCACAACTGTATTTGCGGCTGAAAAAGTACATGTGCATCCCACAATTTCTAGCATTAACATTTAATGTAATATTATAGTCATTATGGCCTTTAGAAAAACATTTTTTGGGGAGGTGGGGTAGTGCACTATAGGCCCCTGTGGCCTAATGGCATTTTTTTCCCATTACATCTACTTTTATACTTTAAGTAGTTTTGAAACCAGTACTTGTATATTTTTACTGGAGTAAAAAGCTTGAGTTGATACTTCAACTTCTACAGAAGCCTATTTAAACCCTTGTATCTGTACTTCTACCTGAGGAATGAATATATCTAAATACTTTTGACACCTCTGAAAATGCATACCATATAACAAACAATAATGAAGTTATTACTGTCAGTAGTTGTGTGGCTGATGGTTATCTAGTGTGTTTTGTCTCTTACTGCAGCCACCTGAGGGCGTTAGATGCATGCTTTCTTATCAAGTTTTGTTTAAAAGAGGCTTTTTTTTGTCTGCTGTCATGTTCACTCATAAATCAAAGAAAGATATAACAAAAAGTAAACCAGGAAGAAATGGATGGTAATTCTCATCAGGTCCTCCTTCAGACTTATTCTTGCAGCTGCCAAGTCTTGCACCGGGCCAACACGGGCTATCAGTTTATGAGTTTACTCCCATGTGTTTTCTTTTCTGCTTCTGGACAAGCCAACTCTGAAGGATTGAAATGTAAGCAGGGTTTCAGTATTCTATTTTTTTCTCCATTTACTCTGGCTTTTAAGTTAAAATTCTAAATGAAAATTATGAAGAAAAATAAGCAAAAGTGCGGCTTCTGCCAGATTGATCTGCCGTGTCCTTACCCAGCAAAGACTCATTTGTTGATGTCTAGTCAAATGCTGCAACTCTGCACCTCTGCTGCAGCCAGAGCTGTGTCAGCATTCTGGCTGCCTTGTGGTCTTCACGGTGGCGTCCAAGCAGTTAAAAATCGGCCACTGCCCCAGACTGTCCTCTCTAAATCCATACGCATCCCCTATTCTGATCAATTTGTAAAGGCTCCAGTCCATTCCATAGGGCCACAGTGTGTGTGTGTGTGTGTGAGTGTGTGTGTGTTTTTTCTATCCCTGATCGCCATCCTTAGATCTCTCCATTAAGTCTGGTCATTCCAAAGCAGCAAACTATCCAACATTTGATCCAATTCAGACAGCCACATCCAGACACAAATCCTGCTAACTGTCTCCTTCCTAAGCTTACATCAGCCTGGGAGACGTTTGATCCCAGTGATGGAAACATTGTCAAAATAAATTAATATTAATCAGAAAGTAGCGTTGAGAATCTGTAAGCTAGCATTGCTGTAAATATGGTCATATAGAAGTTCTAATTTTATATGAATGTCCTTGATTTGTGCTTTCACGGTCTGCTTATGAATGAAGAGGTGAAATTAATACACACAGGCTTGATTGCTTTCAGTCCAACTCCAAATGAAATGGCCATGAAAATAAAAGAAACTTGTTTATGTAATCATTTGTTATCCCAGAAAGTTTATACAGTGAATTAAAAGTTAGCAAAATCATCTGAGTCATTGCTGACGATAGCCTCCAAGAAGTTCAGCTGGTTAACGGGTGGGAAAGAAGAAAGGATGCAGATGAGAGGGACACTAAAAAAAACTAAAGTGATGAGAGACAAGGTCCAAATGAGGAGAGTGGAATAAATAAAGTGGAAGCAATTATGAAAAAGCAGAGTTTGATTTTATTCTGAGTTATAAGGGCAGCTGCTGCTTTTGCATTGGAAGTATCGATTGGTGTTGAAGATTTAACTTTAATAATATCAACACAAAAAGAGCAGATCAAGCTTCTGCTAAAACAAAACACATTTAATGTATTTATTTAACCCTGTATAGGTCACACATAGAAATACTCTGAAATTTAACATTTTGACTTCAGTGTGTTATTGGAGGTATAACTTTTGTGAATTTTTTCAAAATGTGTTATTATTTAGAAAATCAAGGTCAGTGAATGTACCATATTTGGTTCCTTGTCTGTAAGTGGCAAAAAAAAAAAATCCATGGAGTAAATATAAAAAATACAAGAAAAACACATGTAAGGTGAAAGGAACCTGTATTTGATAACATTAAAACAGAACTTTTCTACTATTTGACCAACATAAATGCTGATCCAGACACCTGTCAACATCCACATTAACTCTTTAAACATCATTCCTTACATTAGTACCATTACTTCATGGTACCTAACAAAGAGGTACACTTACTGTTCATGCAGAGGTGGACTTTACAGACCCTGTAGACCACATTGGACCTGATATTGTTGCATCACTGTCCTCACTGGAACTGCTGGTGTCTTGTAATATATGTGGAAATGACCAAAAATAGACACTTGCCCGATAAAGGGTTAACAAAAGACAATGGGGCTCCTTAAACATACATGGAGTAATGGAAAGTATTGAGTCTTCATCAATAACACATATTGAATGCATTTATTGGTCTATTATTTACAACCTATTATCCTGTTATTCATAAATACATGACCAGGTCAGAGGTCAAGCAACTCAATGTGACTTTGTAGAATCAGACACTTGATGTTCTGTGACTCGACTGGGCTTGCAGACTCTGGGTCTCAGAGCCTGCAGAGACTCTCACTCACTGAAATGTTTCCAGTTAATATGTGTGAGGAAGGCCTTTATTTTAATTGTCATGTTTATGTTTGCTTGTTTGTTTCAATGAATGCATATTTGTCAGTGTTTCTGCATGCGTGTCTATGAGCTCAAACATAATGTGTGTGTGATGACAGCACGTCCTCTCAAGTGATTATGCACTTGCTCAGAAAGTGTTGCCAGATCATGCTAACCCGACAGCCTGGGGCTTTGTGCGGCGAGATGAGATGAGTGGGAGGGAATGGAATGTGTGTGTACATTATGCATATGAGCCACTTCCCCGCTTTCCAACAACTCTGCAATCCAAAAGTTTAAACTTGGGGGATGAAGCCGATGCCTACATGAGTGAGTTAATCTTTATCATGTGTGCCATAGAAAAATCAAAGCTCTTGTTTACTCTGGAGCCCTTTTCTCTCTGCTGATTAGCATATCAAAGCAGGGGAGATGACATTGAAGAAAGCTCTCCCGCCCGAGCAGACCAGAACAGACCAGAGCGGACTGGACCAGAGGTATAATTGCAGGCATGTGGCTTCACTCCACTGGCTGAAAGAGGCAACGAAGACAGGGCACCTATAGGAGTTTGAGGACGAGCATGTGGGTGCGTTCTCTGTAGAGGGATAAGGAGGCAGTGAGAGGTGAACATGATCTATCGGAGGAGTGAAGAAATCGATTGAGCTGAATGGGCTGTTGAATTTGAATGTGTGCAAATATGCACATCAGTAAACACAAAACAGCCATTTCCTTTAGCTGCATAAATCAAATCTGTATCAAGTTTACACTTTGCAGATCTCCTTAAACAAACAGCGGCTTTTATGGGAATGACTTATGAGCAATCATAGTGCGTTTATTAAAGACATATTTGAGGCCCGGGCTATGACGTGGGAGAGTGGGTGTTAGATTAACACCACTGGGTGAGATTGGGGTTGCTGAGTGTTTTGTAGGTGGTTATAGATGGGAAGACTTGATCCAGTTGTTATTGTAACATCTGCCTGGGTGATTCCAGACAGATATTCAGACAGACAGTCACCGCAGAACTGCTCAGCCATGGTTGTGTAAACTATCTCCTCGGCTCTGAACCTGCATCACCCTGCCCACCTCTCCTAACATCAGCCACCTGCTACATCTCAAACCGCTGACGTTCTTAATGTCTCCCTCTGTCATTTTATTTATTTTCTTAGGTATCTCACTTTCTCCCTCATTTTTGTGTCTTCCCTCAGGCCTGTCTTTGTTATTCTAATGGTTTTGAATGAAAGCCCCGGAGCCTTCACCGCCTTTGAGTTTTCAGTCTAAATAGGCTGTTCTGCTTTTTTTCCACAGGGGGGAGCCGTTAGCTATTGATGTCTACCTGTCACAGCCTCAGCATCGCTCTGCTCCCTTCACTTACTCAAGCTGTTTGCGTGTCTGCAACCAAGCATCCAGCATCAGTTGTCTTTTCTCATTAACCTAACTGTTTAGGCTAATTGGCGAGTTCTGCAGCCACAGTGAGCGGGAAGGGTTCCTGGGCTGCTTTTAGTGTGGCCCGTCCAAAGTGGTTAATTAGAGGTGTTGGGAAAGCCTGGTACTCAGCCGTCTCAAGTCCCCAGAGTGGGAGATCCCCAGTGATCCAGGTAATAGACCTGGAAGCAGCATGGCACCCACTAACGCCCTGTAATGCAATACCCACTTCTAAGGCTTCTGCTCTCCAGCTCCCACTGGACAGCCCAGTAGCCGACAACGCCATAATACCTAATGAAGAAGCCTGACACATTAACTTTTAGAGCAGGGCTTTACCTTGCCAAAACTCTCTCTGGCTTTATGGCTAATTCAGTCATAAGTAATTGTGACCATGTGTAGGCACAAATAAAAATCCTGTGAATTTATAGTTTGTTATAAAAGCCCTGCTTCTCTTTGCCTTGCTCTTCTAGACTGTCCTTTTATGGTGCCACTTTTGCCTTTGTACTTTCACTGCGACTTGATATTTTTTGATTATATCTCACACATGTTCTTCAGCAAACCAGATGAGGTCCTTTTCTGTTTAGCTTTGCTCCCTCATTGATGTAACCTGACAAAATATGTCCCGAATACATGTGTATACTTGGATTTCTCTGTCTTTTGCGTCATGATGATGGGTTATCACACTGTGTGTTGATTAGTCTAGTTGTTTGGGTCGGTCCAGATGATTCCCAGGCCACTTAAGACTAACTGGGACTTCAGGCGCTCTGTCGGGCTGATCATCTATCATTTGTTCCCCCAGGCTGGAAGATGTTTTTACCAAAAAATGTCCTCATCGAGATGATTTCAGTATTCACCATCTGTTCCTTAATATATCTTCTGTCAGTAGTCAAGCAAAATAATTGATATAAACATTGGTGTTAAGAAATCTTGTGAAGACCTGACTCATTTTGTGAGGTAACTTGTTAAGTAAAATAATATTCTTAGAAAGCTTATTGTGGCTCACTCATACTAATTCAATTTTTTCCTTCTTCCTAGATTATCAAACTGCTGGATGGGAAGCGTTCACAGGCCGTTGGCATCCTGATATCAAGTCTACATCTGGAGATGAAAGACATTCAGCAAGGTGAAAATGAGCTCAGGATCTGACAGTATTTAGTAAGGCAATCCAGAAATGTGTGCACATGATCTTATTTAGATTACACAGTAATAAACTGAATTTATAATCCAATGTAATAATAAATTGAGGATGACTCTTGATGAAATGCAGATCGAGTTATTTTTAGGGAGATACCAAGCTCTGGAGCAGTGAAAAATTTCCTATGTCTTGACAGCTACTAATTTGTAACTAGAGACATTCTTTTGGTTTAATTTTGTGTTTCAAGTGGAACATGGATGATTTTTCCAGTTACCACATTGGAAAAGAAAATTCCTCGATTTGTCAAAACGTGAGGTGGCAATGTTGGGATGAAAGCAGCCCTTCACTTTTTCTGTCAGGTGGCTTGAAATCCCTCCTGCACTGCTTAAAATCAAATTGCCTTCTCCTTCAAATGAACAACGTCATAGATTGATTGTATGCTCGGCTGTCCTGTGGAAAATGCAGTAGTGTGTGTGCGTAAGTGGCTGTGTGTGTGTGTGTGTGTGTGTGTGTGTGTGTGTGTGTGTGTAAAAACAGAATATGTGTGTTGGGGACAGCATAGATGGGCTAGGAATTGGTCCTGTCCTGGGACTGTGGCGGAGAGTGCCTGCCGCCTGCTAGTCTGAGCATGCGGCCAGCAGATCTGTTTATTGTAGCCAGTGACGGTTTCCACAAGCCTAATGGGACTGACACCCCACTAATGATCTAAGCATGTACAAAACCACCTTCCACAGTTAGCAGACACTGCGCTACCACATAAAACCACCTCAAACACACGCCAAACAGAACATAAGAACAGGATGCCAATTTTATTTAGATATTTTTCCTTTCCTTTCAATCCATCTCCCCCGGTTCCAGTGTCAGTTTGAAGAGGTGGTTTGGTTAAAAAAAGGCCTGCACACACCCAGCGTGAAACTGTTTCCTTGTTCCCTAATGGGAGATGTGGATGAAATGGACATTTTGAATCTGACAACGAAGGACAGAACCTTAATAAGCACCTCTAAGGGCTCTAGTGTATGGCCTCGGATGTTTGCCTCTCCTTTGTTGCCAAATTAAAAGGACGTGGGACATGTAATGTAATTAGAGCTACAGTAGGGAGGGAGCGGGAGAAGGGATTGGAGGGGAGTAGGGAAGGTGACACTCTGAGGGGGTCACTTCACAAGCTGGAGTGACTGGGGGACCTTAAGGGCCACCATGGTTCAAGGGCAAACCGAAGCTCTCCCCCACCCACCACCTCACCTCACACACACAAAACATACATTCGTACACATGTTCACACACCACATATGCCCCTCACACACCAAAGCGATGAGTGAAAAGTTGAAGGAGAGGGTGTGAGGCGGTTGGCAGGCAGGCTTTGATCTATCGGTGTGGAGAGATATCCGGCTCCCCTCGGATCAGAGTGCTCCTGTGCACATTGGAGCAGGCTCCCCTTTGGTGTGTGATTGACGGCTGCATGGCTGAGGGACTGAATAATCCACTCTAATAAGATGTAGGAAATGGACCTCCAGCGCTCTCTCTGATCCAGACATTGGGACCACATTGACAGCTTTGCCGCTGCAGGAACAGCTGGGAACCAGAATGCAAAGTATTGCCTAGTAAACTGGTACCAATGTGTGTATTAGGACTGAAACAAGTGCGTAATAAATTTGTTTAACCTTACGATACTTAAGATATGATACTGATAACAAAATTCTTTATATTCTTTTGTATTTGCATGGATTAAATATTTAACTACAATTAAGACCATTTTAAAATATATAAAGTTTATATGAACCATACAGTCACGGAAAAAATTGTTAGACCATCAAAAGTTATCAGAAACAATGGTTATGCAAACAAGTACTAACTCCTGTGGGTATCAAGTGACTAAAACAGACAGAAAAGAAAACATAGAATGTCTAAAAACACTGTTTTGTCAATATAATGCCATAACTAAATAAGAACTTACTGTATGTGATTTTGGTTATTATCAAGAAAACCATGGAAAATGGATAGATATCAGCTCTTAAAGTAAACTCTAATGAGCTATTTTCATTGTATCATTATATTTGCCCAAACAACCTTTAGTTGTACCAGGCATTAAAATGAACAAGAAATTGAAGAAAACATAGGGTGGTCTAATGTTTTTTCCGCGACTATATTCTATTTTGTAAAAATATATTGAAAAATTACTATTTAATCCATAACAATGTCAAAATACCAAGTCATAAACTGAAGTTTGACAGTATAGGCTTGTGCTGAAATATTATTAAAATCACAATATGGCCAAGTAATATCCAAATAACAGGAGGTGTGATTCTTATTGCCTATAAGATGTATTCTCTAGATACAGAAAATGGAAAATGCAGAGCAAATTTTCCATTTTTCTCAGTAAAAATGAAATGCAAAAATTAATATTCCTACTAAAATAAGGACTCATGTCACAAACTAATCAGCCTGATATTTGCATATTTCTGTACATAAAGAAAAAGAATACAAAATATGTAAATATCACTGCGTCAGATCTTATTGGGATGGAAACCATGGTGTAGGATTGGACTGATGTGAGAGCAGTAGGTGGTGCACAGCCCTCATCTGACACCGACCAGACAACTGTCAGCTGATCCAGGAGCGCTGGAGCCATCCTTCCCATCACTTCCCCCTTCTCCTCCTCCCCCACAGCACCATAAACTTGTGACACCTCCCAGACACAGAACAGGAGTCACTTTCTCTTTTTGGGCCGTCCGCTACATTCTGCCTTCATGTTCACTTTGGTTTTTATTGTTTGAGTTAGGGTTAACAAACATGTGGCCTGTAGGCAGAGATAATAAAAAGTAATTTAGTGAGCAATTTGTAGTTGTTTACATAATCACTACTGGCATTTACCTCTTCTTTTTACTCCCTTTTTAATCTTGTACCTATTCATTTTTCATTTCTCACTCACTTTTTATGCCTTATTAAATATAATGGTTCTAGCTCTAGCTGTGTCAGGCTTTTTGTTTTGGGTTATGTTAGTGGGTTTCATCCCTAAATCTGCCTCTTAAAGAAGAGAGTGAAGCAGAATAGTGTTGAGTTTTGTGGTCTCAGTCCCAGTCTGTCCCACATTCTCTGCCCAACTGCCTGGCCACACTCCCAGCTTCACCACCTCAAGCTAATATCTGAAATTAGGTGTGTAATTTAACTACATGGTAATTGACTGGTACATCAGTTGTTGCTTCTGGTGTGGTGCAACATAAAAACCAAACTTACATGGAAATGAAGCACTCTGGTTTTTATACAAGCTTTTCACCCGCCTCCTCACAATATATTGGAACTCTTACCATATTCAGTAGTTCACCACAAATATCACTTTTTTTTTACTGAGCAACATTTGAGAAAATTACAGGGCTATTGTGAGTTTACATCTCTAGTCGGAAAAACAAGTTGGTTCCTCCAGGGTTGGCAGCTCTTAAAAGGCAGCATGCTTTGGCTAAGATCTTATCCATCTATAAGACCGATAGCGTATAATTAATATCTTTTCTATTCCAGCTGTTCTCACTGTGGACAACTCTGTGGTGGATTTGGAGACCATTGAGGCTTTATATGAAAACGTAAGAACAAAGAACAACAGAAAGAGTGGTCTTGCTGAAAAATTAATAAAAACCTCTTTGTTTTTAATTATTCCTGCTCATACAGTTGCAGAAAAAAATTATTAGACTACCCTTGTTTTCTTAAATTTCTTGTTTATTTTAATGCTTGGTACAACTAAAAATACATTTTTTTGTGAAATATAATAATAATAACAACAAAAAGAGTTTAATTTAAAAGCTGATATCTATCCATTTTTCTTGGTTTTCTTGATAACAACCAAAATCACATGTTTTTACATCAATAGCTATGGCATTGTACTGGCAAATACAGTGTTTTTAGGCATTCCATGTTTTCTTTTCTCTCTGTTTTAGTCACATGATAAACATAGGAGTTAGTACTTGATTGTATAACCATTGTTTTTAATTACTTTTGATGGTCTAATAATTTTTTCCGCGACTGTATTTGCCTTTGTGTAACATGTTGACGTGCAACAATGTGAATGCATAGTTAAATTTCTATTGTTTGTGGACTATAGTGGACTGTGTTGTTTGTCTCTGCAGAGGGGCACCAGTGATGAGTTGGACATGATAAAGAAGCATTATGAGAATTCCAAAGAGGATGAGGTCAAACTGCTGGACAAACCTGAACAGTAAGTAATTTTTGTTGACAGTTCCCACATTTTTTGTAATTTTTGGAGATTGCTTCAGTAGTTCCATCCTGTCAGGGTTAAGTAGTCTGGACCAGTTAACGAGGCCCGAACCCAGCGGTGCCGCTAAGCCTGGCCTTCCTATTTCCATGTTTGACCAGAGCTGTCACTACGGCTGCCTGAGTCATCCCTACTCAGTGTCTACCTCCATCAGTGGGGCCTAATCACACAGGATGTTACCGCTCTGCTCCCCTCTGACACGGCTCTGTTTACATAAGTCGTCCCACATCAGGCCAAAGCTACCTTTGATCAATCTCCGTGCACCGCTCACTGCTTTCCCTCCACCTTGACCTCATGGGCCTTTCAAACCCAGCCGAGCAGCACCTCTCATGACTATTAGGTGCCTGCCCGCCTGCCTGTGAACAACACTGACTCAGCCGCCCTGCATGGGGAACCACAACCTGCCAAGGAACCAAAATAGTTCTTCCTGTTAGACATTTTGTTTAATTCTGTCATAACACATCACACCCCATTCTCTCCCTCCCCCCCCTTCTCCCAGGTTTCTCTATGAGCTCTCCCAGATTCCTGACTTTGCAGGCCGGGCTCACTGCATCATCTTTCAGTCAGTGTTCCTTGATACCATCTCTTCCATCCGTCGCAAGGTGGAGATTATCTCCAATGTCTGCAAAGTAAGAATATCATGTCACCAAACACAGCTTTAGAAGTGTCACTGAACTATTAGAATCTCTGCTAACCTAAGGTATGTGTGTGTGTGTGTGTGTGTGTGTGTGTGTGTGTGTGTGTGTGTGTGTGTGTGTGTGTGTGTGTGTGTGT
>JAPTGZ010001653.1:0-10764 GCA_029814645.1 Fowleria isostigma
TTCAGATAAGTTAGGTACCCCATTTATTGAAATATAGTGACTCAAAATGTGCTAAACCATATGGTTGAGCAGGCAGTCAAAGGGTTAAGATAAATGGTACATGAGTGTTCCTTGTAGTGTCCATCCTGTTCTCAGTCCAGTATAAGAAGAATAAACATTGCTGTATGGGTTGTTGTCCTGATATATTCAGAGGAATAATAATACATCTATGGTTGGTGCTGATCAGTTCATTCGCTGCTATTACATGAAAATATTTACCGGTAATGCCAGTGAATTAAGGGTGGGGTTAGTAAATCACTTGTACAAATGACAGCAATACAAAAACGCAGACGGTGACTTTAATGTTTACCATTATAACGTTTCAGATGGTGTTGATACATAGTTTTGCTTTGCCTGAGTAACTCAACAACCAGTTATTTAAATGCAAAGAATGTGGTTTATCTTGGTTTTATAGATATTCTCAGTTAAATTGCTCTTTAGTTTGGGTACAAAACAACAAAAATGAGTAACAATGTTAAACTGAAACATCATAATAGTGTTTGACTGCCACTCGATTTGTGTAGAGATTACAGTTGTCAAAGAAGTCTGATGATTTTCTTTCTACTGATGCTAACCGTCTGTCAGAGGTTTAGGAGCAAACATTAAATTCCTAAAAGATTGTGTTGACAATAGAGGTATAATGTTGAAGATAAAGCCTGTCACAAAGCTTCTTATTAATGCTGGGTTCGTATGACATCTGGAGTCCTTAGACATTCGTGAAGGGAACAGTAGTTTGTTACGGCCGTATTACAAAGTTGGCTCGACTCTTACTCAATTCACAAAAGCAACTGGGATCTCCGTGAGAAATGGACGTGATTTTGTGTCGTATGGAGATCACGCAGTTGTCACGTTCTGCATAAGGGAGCCTCGGGATCTTCCTACATCATATCTACGGCCACTGCAGGAATTATTTTTTAGTTAGGTGACCGTACCGCACCCATACGTGCAACTCACAGCACTCTCAAGTTGATGGTAGGAAGATCTTATGCTTTTTCAGAATACTTAAATTGGTAAAAACAGTGGCCACAATGGACTTTGTTAAAAGTCCTGATCATCGTTATGTATTTGGAATCATGCACTGTCCAAGGTGCTGAAATTGCAAGAAAAATTGACCTGCACTGTTAATAAAAATTAGGAGTCATAATAAGACATCACATGAAGAAAACTGAAGTAGAAGGATTAAGAATATCAAAGAGTTACACAAGAATAATAGAGGGAACTGAGCGATAAAAAAAAACTAACTGTCCGTCATGCACACTCTCACCCTGTGTTGTTCATGTTTATTTTTCTGTTAATGAAACATTTTCCTTTAGCACCGGACATTTGAGCCCAGTCATTCACTCCGTCTTGATAATTTGTGCCGCGTGAATGACACACTACTGCCTATAGGAACACCTTACATCCACCTAAGAAACACTGTGTGAATCTCTGTCTATGTGTCCGCTCCTGTGAACATTGTAAAGGGCCGATAATAAAAACATAATGGGTCCTTGTGATCGATTTGCAATCTTGTCACTAAAGGAACTGGAATGACCTCCTGATCCATAGATGTCTTGCATTGTTCTTGGGTTGTTCTTAAGGCATTCATATGAAAAGGGGGTTTCATAGAAAATCGTGCACAAAATCATCCCACTTGCCAACGAATTTAGGAACAGGCTACAAACTAACAATTCTTAGATGTCTGCCTTAAGGAGGTTGTAAGAAACGATCCATAAATCAGTCACGCAGTGGTCTTAAACATTTATAACAGCATTTGTGACTGAGCCTTAAGTTTAAAAAATTAATCATAACTGTTCAGTCACAGAATTTCTTCCCTTTATTGTTCTTCAAAATTACAGGGGGCTACATCCGGCAGTGTTTGTTGCTCTTTACAAAACCAACAATCACAGTCACACAGCTGGCATCTGTCAACTGGTCATGTGTGGAGTTAAACACCTCTCTGAAGCCACTTAACTCTGGTGTAAATACATATTTCAAAGGCCATTGCATCTTTGTCATTCACTGTCAGCTGTGACACGGAGGTAGATCTGATGACCTTGTGTGGTTTTTTTTTCTTATGAAGTAAGTCGAGCAGCTTATTGGCATGTGCTAATAGATGAAGGCATCTCTTGCAATGCTGTCCTCAGCATCCCCAGAAAAGATGCTGTTAGTAAAAAACAACAGGCCGTCTTGTTCTCCTTCCAGACAGCATAACTTTCCTTTGTTGCTTAGTGACTGAAAATGTTTGCAGAGATACCGGCTGAACAAATATCATCCCCTCTCATTACCAGAAACATCAACTCCCCAAAGACGTGGCTTCTTTTTTTCCCCTTTTCTCAGGCCTCATTAGGAATGCATCGGGTAGCTTCTCCTTAATGGCTGAGGCAGGCACTAGGCATCTGAAGGCTAACGCTCAGACGCTTAATGCCACTCCTCCCTCACTGGGCTGTCAGCCCCAGCAGGAAAGTCCTTAACCCAGCAAATAAATGTGGGCCCTTCATGAGTACATTTTGTGTCATTTTGAGGGGTGAAGTTGTATTTCCTTGTGTGAATTACAATGTTAGAAGCAGTTTTCTGACAGTTCTTAAAAAAGAAAGCTCAGCTGTAGTCATTGGGGTCCTGGCCAAAACAGACTTGTACCCAAAGGAAGTCTTAAAAGCTAAACACTAAAAGCACAACAGTCCCCCCCCCAACCCCTCCAGAGACGGTTCAGTCCATTATGCATACATTCCATTCCATTCTGTTCTCAGACCAGTCATATAGAGACATATGCCAGTTTTTTTTTACATGAGCACAACTTTGCTTGACTCAGCACAGCCTTTACTTTTGTTTCTGTTATATGAGAGCAGGGACCACCAGGTTCTATCAGGTACCGCTTCGATATCTCCTTGGCCCAATCCCAATTCTCATTTTCACTCCTACCCTTTGGTCCTTGCACTTGGCACTACCTCTTAAAGCAGAGTTTAAAGGGTAGGGTTTGAAACATTTCCCTATGAAACTGGACAACCCAACCTGTTATTCATCAGCAGTCATTGATGACACTATAAAAAGATGTGACAACTTTGTTTGCGAAAGAATTCACCATGCCATCAGCAGCTGTAACCATCGTTTTGCGTGGGCTTTGGTCAACTTTTTGTGGCTATCAACTGCAAACCACAGAAATGTGATTTATAACACATTGAAACTGCATTATACGGTCGATCAAATGAAAGGAAATCCATACATTTGTGTGTTTCTTTTGTCACACTGCTACACTTTTTTGCAGTGTTTGCCTCCATCTTGCCAATGATTTGAACAGAATTATGAGAGATTTTTTATACCTCTTTGTTTGTAGTGTGGTCCTGAAAAATGTCTGTTTCCAGGGCCAAACAGCCCGCCTCTTAGCCCTTCCCCTCCCAGTCACTGAGAATTGGGACACCCTTCATATGAACACAAAATGGAGGAGTAGGGACAAGGGTTCATTGATGCTCTATGTTAAAGACACAGACGGATACGGATGCAGCGTTCTGTCCGTCCGCTGCGTACATTACGTGCATAATTATGTCCGTTTTCCCGGAGCTTGCAAAAGTGTACCGGAATGGACGAAACGGAGCAGTACCACCAGGAACAGTGGAAGCAGTGTTGAGATTTGAACAGAATAATTTTTATAAATAGCGGTTTTCAAAGAGTGACTGAGTTAGTGAAAAACTCCCGACATATTAATGACCACTACCCCTCTTAATATTAACATTAGCATCTATATTAGTAAAACCTTCTCTGTCATCACCATGTTTGTTATTATTGACTTTATTCTTCTCAAAAAACGTTACTTTTCTTCATGGTATTCGGCCAGTATGGACATTAGGAGCAGCGCCCTCAGGTGAATCGATTGAGAAACACTCATTCCAACGTACAGAGATGCATGGAAGTATGAAGGCAGTGATGCATGACAACATTAGAAATGGACATACCTATTTACGTACATAAAGCAAGTATAAATAAGCCTTAAGGGGGAGGGGCCAAGGGGTGAATTGAGATTGGATCTCTGAATGAGTTGAACCCAGAATTAGCATCAGAAAAGACTTTGTCATTGCCCTACCAATAAGACACCCTACTTAAAACAGTATTTCACCCTATTTCTAAGGGAGAGTCTTTTCTACCAGTCTCTGGAAACCTTATTCCTTTGGTCTCTGCCCTCAGTTTGTGAACATAGATGAAAGTAGGAACATCAGTTTGGACCTTCGCCTTTGGCTCAGCTTCATCTTCATCTCAATAAACCTGTCAACCTCCCCCTTTTATGAACAAAAATAAATATCAGAAAGTCCTTAACCTGTTAATTCTTGGGCCATTTGTTTCTCATGGGACTCATTTTAATGTAACAAAACAATGAATTAGCCAATAACAGAAGCTTCATTCATATGATCAGAAAACAGTACAGTTGAAACAAAATTTGTAATCACCTCTTCATAATGCAACCTTTATTTCTGCTCTTTTTTGTCTTGTTCAAAGAGTTTTAGCTTTAGCGAAATAATCCTTGTACTATTGGATCTGCTTAGTGTTAGCTTAGCGCTGCAAAGTTTATCTCCTTGTTCTGTTGTTATATTAAATTATTCATGACATACGCTGGCCTCGGACTATTGGACTGTTTTAGATAATTGTCCATTTAAGTGCTTGCTGTTTGAGTTGTGTTCTGTTTCCTGACAATTAGTTTTATTGAGTTTCATCTCCAGCCTTTATAGGCCTCAGGCTTGGAGCAGCTAATTCTCATCTCTTAAAAGTTTACACTGATAAACACTCCAGTACAAGCTGAAGGTCATATTTTACATCCAGTTACAGCCAAAAACACTCTTAATGCTCCTTAGAGGTGAGTTCAAGTTCCTTTTAAGTTTTGCACTTAGGTAAGTTCCCACAAAGGCTTCAGGGCTTTTGTAAAATGTGCATGTTTAGAATAACACTGATGGAAAAGTGTAAAAAAAAAAAAAAAAAAGAACAAACAAAAAAAAAAAACAAGTCAAGAAGTGGCTATAATAACAGTTTTAATTTGAATTATGACACTTTTTAACAGAAAAAAAAATATTTGTATAACAGCTTAAAGCAGGAACTGTTGTATTGAGTTTATTAACCCATAGAAGACAAGACTTTAAAGCAGGGTTGTCAAACTTATTGTAGTTTAGGTTCCACATTCAGCCCAATATGACCTGAAGTGGGCTAAACCAGTAAAATAATAAGAGAAAAAAGTAAAATTATATTATGAAAATGTTTACATCTACAAAATTTCCTTAAAAATATAAATAACATGAACAACATGATTTGTCTGAAGAAAAATAACTGCAATTTGCATATACTTATAATTTACACATATGCATTACAATGTCGAGATCACAGTGGATCTAAAAATACACAAAACACTTAGTAACTTATATATTGTTGAAATTACACTTAGTTTTCTTAAGGCATTTTAGGTTGTTCATGTTTTGTTCAGGTTTTTCACATTTTTTGTGACAGGATAGTTTGAAAATGTAAGCATTTTCATAGAAATGTACTTTTTTTGCATAAAGCAAAAAGAAAAAAAAGTAGTTGTCATTATTTATAGGTTCTTATGATGGTATTTCATTGGTCTGACAGGCTTGAGGTCATATAGGTCTGTGTGTAGAACCTGAACTAAACCTAATCTTACTATTGTCAGTGTAATTGTTGTGTTTCACAAATTCATCCCACAGGCTGGATTTGACCCTTTGGCTGACCGGTGTTGGCCCGTGCTCCGTACGTTTGACACCTGCACTTTAAAGCTTTAATTTATCTTATAAAAGTCACGTGGCCTCTGTATGTGTGTCTGCTTTAAAACTGAAAAACTGGACAGAGCTAGCCTTTGCCTTTTGGAGCACTTTTTTGGGTCAGAGATCAAACAGACAAAAACTGCTTATTGAAACAACCAATACTTTTTGAGTTATTAGTTGCTTTTTTAGCGATACACCAAACCTCATACACATACATGGGGAACAGAATGCTAACAGCTGATTGGCTGGAATCATCCTCACTCAAACTTAGAGCGGAGAGGGTTGGGTTTTACAACTCTTCATAACTCACATATCTGTGATTTTAGCCACATTTTATACATCAAAATGTTGTAAAAACTCTTTTATTTCAAAGACTATTCACAGTTTAATCTTAAAAGGTTTTATTTTTGATCTCCAGACTTCTAATGGACAGTGATGATTTTTCTCTCATTCACTCCAATGTTAAATTTCTATCACTAACATAGTCTTAGTTTAGTTTATTTCATGTACAGTGGCAATTCACATACATGCACAATAATCAGTACTGTTCATATACATTTCATACATGTGTACATAGTTATACATAAAAAGATTGAGGGAAAAAAAAGGGAAAGAAAAATAAAAAAAGAAGAGCATGCTATATGCACAAAGTTTCCACAAGATCCATACAAGAAGAATCTGCGTATAGAGTTATACATCCAGAACTGTGCATGAAGAATATGCATATGAAAACATACGTACAAAAGAGACAAGTAGACTTGTAGATCTAGAATACAAACTATGCCTAGTGGATTATACAGGAAGGTTATTGGAGTAGAAATACATAAACTATACATGTAACATATACCTGAGGCACATGCACAGAGTTTAGCAAGTGCACATAGAAATCTCAATTCCATTGCAGAACATTATGTGTTCAACATAAGTATAACATGTTATACTTATATACACATATACACTTATATATATACACATGAGTCCCCACTAGTATACCACCCCTGAAGAACAAAAGCCTGAAAGGGAGTGAGAAGAAGCAGAGCGTATTTACTCCCACCCCGGTAAACATGTTTGACTAACTCCATGTTCCCACAATCACTGCTTATTCACCTCTGACTTTTTTCAACATTTTTTTACATTAATACATTCAGAAGACTCTTCACAAGCCTCACCTTCAAGAATTTGGAGAAAGGATGTATGGTTATGGATTGACATCAGTTTGATTGACAGGTGGTTTCTGAGGGAATTTAACACCCACATTACCTCCATAAGGAACCATGTTACAAACTAAACCGTATAACTCTCACATTTATTGGATTTAAGCAACACATTACAAATCAAATTGTTGAAAAAAGTCACTTCTTTCAAAGATTATTCACGTTTTAATTTTCCAGCATTTGGTTTTCCATCTATAGTTCTCTCAGGTCACACATCCAATAATGTGAATGTGATGAAGTCATACAGTAATGATGTAAAGCCCTTTAAACAACTATATAAAATGACAGTTCACTTTTACTACAGTAATGACCCACTGAAAACAAAAAGCATCTCCACAGTTTATCAACTGTACTGCTTCTAGAGCCCATGAATTCACATGGATCAACACCAATAACATTAAAACCCCCCGGACACACGGTCACCTATTGATTAAAGTTACCGTTTTAAGGATGTTTTGTTATTTTCTTATTAGTCTTTTTTCTTGTTTTTCCCCCGTCTTTTAATTGTATTAATAGTTTGACACACAAGGTACACAATGAAAGACTGTACCTGAAATTTGCTGCAAAATATGAAAAAATAAATGAATAAAATTAGGCAGTAGGAGTACTCAGATCTTTCCATTCAGGCGTGTCTGTGAAACGTAGATCTCCTTAATTCCTCTCTGTTTCCCCTTCATTATTTTCCACCTTTACAAACAGCAGGAGAAACAGTACTGTATCAGCTGGAGAGTACTGTTGCATGCTGGGAAAGTGGAGGTCAGACTCCTCACCCTGCATGGTGGTATGGGAAAACAGGCAGGATTAGAGAGGCTTTCCCTCACTGTCAAACACGCCGGCTCAACAGTAAACAAACACACTCGTATTAGTCTTGTTGCGGCTCCTGTTTTCCATTTATTTATCGTCTCATTTTGTCTTCACTGAGACGGATGGTGAAGGAGAAGGAAACGGTGATGGATATGAGGACGAGGAGCGGGTTTAAAGGAAGGTTTAACGGAGTAAGAAGCCCTGGAATAATTACTGTTGGTGTGTTTTGTACTTTGGCCAACCCTGGGGAGTCCAATCCTCTTCCTGTGTAGTCGACTGGTTCAGGTGGTCGACCATGAACCGCGTCCTAGAGCGTCCCAGATTCGATTTGTGGTCAGGGTGACTTTAGTTGTACGTCATTCGCTGTATCCTCTACTGTCCTCTAACAAATAAAGGCACAGAATTCCCACAGTTAAATGGTTAAGAAAATGAGCTGTAAATCAGTGTTTGTTCCTGTGTTTCTCTGGGGCTTAAGGGCTTTAAGTGGAACTTAGAAGGTGATTGGATTTGTTTGATCTAAATATTTGATCTTATTTGACTAAAAAACAAAATTCATTTTCACATTTGAAATTATTACACCTTAAGTTTGTCCAAGACACAGACATGTAGGTATACATTTTGGTAATTTTTACATTCTTCAGTAAAAATGTCATTTCAAATCATCTTAAATATTTTGCTAAACCCACTTTTCTTAGCCTTTTATTAATTTATTTGTGTATTTCAGATCCTAATAGTTTGTAAAGTTTGAGTTTGAACCCTCCAGGTGCTGCACATCTATCTTTATATTCATTTTGGTTGAAATCGAGTGGATTTCTACAACCTGTTTTAATTTCTTCCTGGTTTGTTTCATTTTATCAGTAGTTAAATCACTACATTTGCAAAAACAATGTCAAGACTTCCCTTCCGACACACAGCTCTCCGAGTAGGACATCAGCAGAGGTGGTTGTAGTCCATACGGCTGATTCCTGGTTCAGTTTCAAACACTTCTAAAGCATATTTACACCTAATATTTCTACACACCCGTCCATTAAAGACATGTCTGGACCTTTAACACCTTAACTGACTGGTCTGATTATGATTTTAATGTATTTGTAGAGATTCCCTGGTATTTTTTTTACTTACGGTGGTAGACACTAATTCACTGATTATGTGTCTACAACGCACTAATTCCGGTTCGGTTTTAAACACATCTAAAGTATATTTAGACTGACTTTTTCAACACAATGCTGGAAAAACACAGTGTCGCAAATTATAGAGGGTAAATGAATCTTAAACTCACCTTTCTTGGTGTCCATCAGTCGGGTTGTCCAGGTTCACTTAGTGGACTGTAGAGTGACCATGGTAACATTATTATAGAAGTGGTGGTTCTTGTTGGTTCTTCTTTGTCCTCCTCCAGGTCAGACCCAGACCTATGACGATGAAGGACACAGTTTGCGTTTTTGCCATTTTTAATTCTAAATAATAATTTCAAAACCTTTCATTATCACTAGACCAGCGTACTGTATCCTGAAAACTACAAAGATGGCTGAACAACACAGTCAACATCCTGGAGGGGGTGTGGTGTGAAGTAGGTCATTGTATTTAAAGGGCTAGTGCTCAAAACCACCTGTCTACTGTCATTAGTCAGAAATGGACTTGAAGTTGGACCTGTGGAGGTGAATTAATGAAGAATTCAGACCCAAACATAGTATTTCTAGATTATGTAGAGCACAAGGAAATGTTTTAAAATGCAAAATTACATTTTAAAAAGGCAAAATATCACTTCTTTAAACCAGTGGGTCTCTACTGGTCTTGATTCAGGACCCACCATCACCCCTTAAAGACAAGACAAGACCCAAATGAATAACAGTCAAACTTCTCAAATTCATTTAATAAAAGTTGGTGAGTTTTAAACCTGAGATGAAACAGAATATCACAGAATGAAAACAGAAGACAAGTTTAAAGATGAAATCCAAACTGACTGGAATGTGGTGATGATAAATATGGAAATATTCTCTTGAACACAAACCCATAAGGATCCAATGTGATATTTGTGTCAATTCCAAAATACATTTTTCTCTATATTTAACCATCCTTAAAGCAAGACATTCCAGGTGAATAGGGTAACATTTTAAAATAATAGATATCACCATCAAACTTCCTCAGTTAATTACTTAAACAAGTATGAAAAAAATATATATTGCAAGTTTTTAAAATGTGTATGTGTAATTATGCAAATTAGGCATTATTTCATTAAAAATGTTTTTGGTAGATAGATTTAGTAGCTAATAAATAAACAAGCAAAGATATGAGAACAAAAGTCCACTGGAGACCAAGTCTAACTATAAGATCTTGTAAAAGCCATTTAGTTTAGTTTAGTTTTGATGCATTTTTTTTGGACTTTAACATTAATTTGTTTCAAAATCCTTCAGGATGAGTGTTCTAATTGAAGGACACTCTGAATTGTCTTTTCATTTACATTTCTGAAGGTCAAATCACATCATCTTAAATAATGCACAGTGACTGAATGGACTTTTTGGCCAAAAATGCAAATCTCATGACCTTTACTGACGTCTGTGGCTGATGTTAATGTATAAAACTGTCCTCGTTTGATGAAGCAGCTGTCAAAGTGTCTTACATGAAGTAGTCTGTGTCATCTTCTGATCTTTATCTGTCTCTGAGAAGTAAAACTGACAACAGAAGATTCCTTTGAGTCAAAGTCACTGATGTGAGTTTAGTCTGACAGCAGTCGGTCCATTTGAGCTTTAACATTTAAACAAAATAAAGGAACACAAAAACATTAGATACTGGCCAGTTGATTGTTTTTATCCTTTGCCACTGGGACGGCGTTGGTCATGCAGTCCTGGTTACCTCCACCAAGGAGGTTATGTTTTTGGTGACGTTTGTTTGTCTGTCTGTCTGTTAGCAACTTTATGCAAAAACTACTGGACGGATTTGGATGAAACTTTCAGGACATGATGGAAATGACACAA
>JAPTGZ010001659.1:0-10764 GCA_029814645.1 Fowleria isostigma
ATCTGAATTAAAATTTTTTTTCCAAAAAATTTGAATTTTGACATTTTCTCAGAGCAGTATTTTTAATGTAAAAAAACAGGCAGAATTCTGAGATTAAAATCACAATTCTGATAAAAAATGTCTCAACATTTTTAATGTAAAAACTAAAGTCAGAAAAATAAAAAATCAGAATTCTGACTTTTTCTCAGAACAATTTAAAAAAATCAGAATAAAAAAAGTTTCAAAAATCAGAATTCTGACTTTTTCTCAGTGCAATTTTTTTTTTTATGTAAAAAAAAAATAAGCAGAATTCTGAGATTAAAGTCACAATTCTAAAAAAAAAATCTGAATTCTGACTTTTTCTCAGAACATCAATTTTTTTGATGTTTTGTTTGATTTTTCAGAACAATAATTTAAAAAAGTAAAAAAAAAATGTGAACAGTGTTAAAGATAAAAACAAAAGATTTAGTGAAAAGTATTGAGAAGATTTCCCACATATATTTTAGACATTACACAAAATTCTATTCTATTCTATTCTATTCTATTCTATTCTATTCTATTCTATTCTATTCTATTCTATTCTACAAACATCATGAACATACTGAATAATGTAAACTTTGAGCTCCTTGTCCAGGACATACCGGTCTACATTAGTTCACCAGTGTTACTAACATGCAGACTACTTGTCATGGTTCAAACACAGACTGGTTTGACCCTCCAGACCCGGGTTCAGATTGGTCGGACCAAACCGACTCCACTTGGGTTCTCCTTTCTGCTCCCAGGCACACGGTGTTTCTAGTCCAGAAACTGACCACAGCGTAATGTGATGGTCGGTGACCTGGAAGCCGGTTTGGGTCCAGAGTAACCAGACCAGACCTGGTCAGAACCTGGACCCGCTGTAAATACTTGGAATGCATCCAACAATGCACTTTATGAGCAGAGGCCTTTAATGAAAACATGACCTGCTTTTAGGAGAAGAGTAAACAGATCTGAGTGGTTTTGGACTAGGTTTTTTTTTTTTTATGGCCCCGCCCCCCTGAAGGGGAGGCAGCGGCTGTTGTTTTTTTGTTTTGTTTTGTTTTGTTATGGTTTGTTTGTCAATGTCAGTGTTTATCAGTACAGATAATATCACATCTTTGGAGACCAGGCTGCACATTTTTGTACAAGTCATAAGCAGTGTTGTGCTAGTTACTGGGGAAAAAAGTAACTAGTTATCGTTACTAGTTACTTCATTCAAAAAGTAACTCAGTTACTTTGTTGATTACTTGCTCCAAAAAGTAATGCATTACCATTAGAAGTAACTTTTGCATTACTTTTTTAGAAGAACATTCTTCTAAATCCACCCATTGGTGTCCTTCAGCTGGGTTTCCATTTGTGAATACTCCTTATCCAAGTAGTTGTAAATGTTTTTTGTCCATTTGTTGTGTGTCTCTTAAACATGTTATTAAACCAATGAGTTCCTAAAACAGGTGATTCCACAGTAGAAGCTGGCTGCATGTTCTCAACTATGAAACCTGTGGTGGATTTGTTCATCTGCCCCTGACTAACAGTCCTATTAAATCTAACCGCTGATGTTTGGGTGGCGACACTTGCCTCATTTCCCGTGTGATGACCGATGTCGTTAGCCTCAGCTAGCTCCGTGGATGCGTTGCTGTTTGTTGCAGTAGACAGGAGCTTTAATCCACAAACACTTGACTAGAATGTTCATCTCTTTGTGCTCAAATAATGTGAAAAAGTGAGCGTATTTCCACGTTAAGAAACTAGTCTTGCTCTCACTTTGATTCGCCATGACTACATGGTTGTAAAAAAACATCAACACCCACAATGCATCACTGCTGTAAACAGGAAGTAGCACACTGTTTCTTTTTCGTCTTTATTTTCATACTAGATGCCTTTCACACCAGAATGGATCAATTTAACTAGTAACGGATAAAAGCACCATACGGTAATGGTAACGGAGTTATTTATTTAAAGAGTAACACATTACAGTATTAGTTACTGACAAAAGTAATGGCATTACAGTAATGGCGTCACAGTAACACATTACTGCCCAACACTGTTCATGTCAGTCTGACCAACAATAGTCCACTGTGACCTGGATTAATGCAAACACACGGGGAATTAAAACAAACAGTATTGTAGTATTAACAGAAGAAGTTATTTGTATAGTTGAATGTGTTGAATATCAGAGTGTGTGCTCTTGCTGATCTTCTGGACTAAACAGTTGAAGAAGTCGACAGTGTTCGGTGTTCTGCTCCGGCCCTGGACGTGTCAAACATCAGCCTGAGCAGAAAAGTGAGTCACAAGATTTTCTGCACATTTTCCCACAGTGGCTGAGTGTGGATTATAGATGTGTGATTATCCCCTGGAGTGGCCTTTTCCCAGGACTCGGAGTAATGGTTTATGTTATTATGCCAGCAGTTTGGCATCAACCAAAAAAACCATGTAAATCCACAGCAAACGTCTTTATTTACAGACCACATAATTAGCTCTGATAGGTTGTTCCACTGTCATATGAGAGTCGACAGCAGCGCTACAGAGAAACAAGTCAATATATTCAACTGAAGGATCAGTGTTTCTGCTTCAGACATTAGTTACCATGAAACTCCTGGTTTTATGGGAGGGTTCAGGAGGGGAAGGACCCTTCAGTTTAATTCAGTAATAAGTAGAAACGATGCCAAAACCATTAATCAACTCAAATTGATTAAAGAAAAACATTCACTTGTGGTTTTCCTGAATTGAAGCTTTATTTCCCTAATTTCTTTGCTGCTAAACATTAGTTCCACTGTTGTGTTTCACATGGACACACGTAGTTGTTTGTAAGTTGGATCCAAATGTGTTGAAAACTGCCGTGCACTTATTATTCATAGATGTCATTTGACTTGTTTGTTGTTTATATTTATAGACGTTTTTTATATATACTTTATATTATTGTTATTGTGGATTTCTGCATAGTATTTTTTTTTTTTTTTTTACATATGTTCATTCATTCATTCATTATCTAAACCTGCTTTAACCTGCTAACTGGGGTCAGGGGTCACCGGAGCCTATCCCAGCTACTTATGGGCGAAGGCGGGGTACACCCTGGATTGAGTCACCAGGTCATTGCAAACAAACAAACAAAAGTCCCTTTTACACAGCACTTCTGCCAAGGAAATATCTTGCCTTTTTTCCACAATGATGTCTGTGTAAACACAATAGTGGGATCATTTGGTCTCACCTCTACTACGGCTTTGTAACGCCTCAGGAGGTAGCAACAAAGCCGCGGTAAAGGTGGGATCATGATTGCAGAACACCGTGTAAAAGGAACACCTCTCGGTCCGCAGCCACAGTGTGACGTTTTGATGACAGCTAGTAGCAAGTCCACCGTGTAAAAGTCCATTCTGACTCACCTCTGTAACGCCTTTATCTTGGCTGTGGAAATCCGTCAGTGGTGGAAAAAAGGTGGGATCACCATTTCGCTTATTTTATGGAATCTCTCAGCCTCAGATAGTCTGCCCGCAAAATCATGAATTTCCGTCTTTATATCTTGTATAGCGGACAGGACCCCGTCAATTTTCGCTGAGAATACACATTTTTCTTCTCCGAAATCACCTTCATCACTTCGCCTCCTTCGTTAGTAACA
This sequence comes from Fowleria isostigma, assembly GCA_029814645.1. NCBI lineage: Eukaryota > Metazoa > Chordata > Actinopteri > Kurtiformes > Apogonidae > Fowleria > Fowleria isostigma. The sequence goes on from JAPTGZ010001659.1 coordinate 3,605, forward strand.
TTAGCTTCAGCTGGTTCCTGTGTGAGAGGCGGCGGCATGTTAGCTTCTTCAGGCTTTTCTCCCTGTCTGTCTGGAAGTTTTTTTGTTGTTATCTTTTGGTTAGGCATTTAGATTGACCGTGTTGTCTCAAACTTTATCCATCTGGCTGGCGTTGTTTTGAGATGGTGAGTAATAGTTAAATGCAGGATTTGGGCTGTTTGTTGAGAGAGTTCCTACCGACACGTCCTATCTGCCTGCCGCCATGTTGGATCTCCGCCAGGACTTAGATAATTTTGAAGAGTGATGTCTAAAATTTATCTTGATATCTCTGCAATGTTTTAAGTAAATTGAGTTAATACTGATGTTTTTATAGTGATTTGAAATTTCAGCCATTATAAGTAAATGGAGGGAAAAAAATGATTTTAATAATTCATGAAAAATTTGAACTTTGACTTTCTATTCCTCCTTTTCCACCTAATCTTTAAACCCACTTTGGTATGAATTCAGCAAATAGGTTTGCGTCTAAAGTTTAACAAACAAAGAAACAAACTGAACCAAAAACAGTAGCCCTTGCCTCCCCTTTGGGGGCGGGGTCATGAAGCTACTTGTTGAAGTATGACGGAGGATATTCATGACCGTCAATTCAGACTCAGAAAAAGACTAAAACCAAGTAGTCCCTGGCACAACAGACCCCGACACTCACACAGATTTCGCCCATTGTAAGTAAATGGGAAGATTTTGAAAATTCCTAAAAAATTTTTACTTTAACTTACTTTCCCCAAAATGTAATCACATCTCTTCAGGGTCACTGGTAATACATAAACCTAATTTGGTATGAATTCAACCAATAGTTTTGCTACTAGAGTGTTAAAAAACAAAGAAACAAACTGCACCAAAACAGTAGCCCTTGCCTCCCCTTCAGGGGGTGGGGTTAAAAAAAAAAAAGAAAAACATAAATGTTGTAAAAGAGGCAACTAAATAGAAACAACAAAAAATACGACAAGACCAACCGAACACCCTCTAGTTTACAAATCTTCTGAATCGGACATTAAAACTGTTTTATTCAAGGTGTCATCAACTGTCTGTCTACAAAACTACTTTTATTTGTCGATGCTGGACCTGATCTATAGACGACAAGAAGCACATGTCATATAAAAAACACTTCAAAATCTAAATGGATTCCAGGTGCATCTCCGTGTCAAAAAGCCCAAATTCAAAAGCATGGGCGTGTTTTTACATGTACAGTTAAGTATAGAACATACAGTAGGTCATGTCAGGTGGTTCACAGGTAGACGCCTTGTAGCGACGCATTACATAATAACGGTGCAATATGTAATAATGAGACCATTTTTACCTCATTATGTAATAACTATACATTTTATAATAACATGCTGCATTTTGTAAAAACTTATTACATAATGCAACAGTTGTTACAAGATGTGGGTGTAGTACTTTTTTTTTTATGTAAATGTAATAATTTAGTGCATTATGTAATACAGGGGCTCCCAAACTTTTAAACCTGTGACCCCCAAAATAATGGTGCTGATGACCCCACTATCCCCAAATTGACTGAAACATAAAAATAAAATAAACAGAACTCATACACTAAAAGTCTTATTCAAATACAAGCATAACAACAAAAAGAACAGAAAAGCCTGACAACCGTGATATGATTTAAATGACACTGTGGCACATATCTGCCTATTGCATTGTGGGTACTGGACATTTTACTCATTGTGTTCTGCTTTATGTGCAGCAGTTCAAGAGGGGTTTTGTGTTAATGTTTGTTGAGGTTAATGTGTCTGTTTTACGACATTTATTGGCCTTGAGGTGTTCAGGGAGAGCACCTTCAGCCACAGCTAAATCATTTCACAACCCCCCGTTGACATCTCACGACCCCCATTTTGGGAATTCCCGATGTAATAAAGCATCAAAATGTATGCCTTGATTGGAGAAACCCATACCAGCAACAATGTTAAGCATTCCAGCTTAATTAAAATGTATTGTATAAAACTAGTAGGATGTTTCATTAGTCAAACCTAAATCAAATGTAACTTTAGTCGTTATAATGGAGAATGTGTTTGTAAACTAGAGACAAAAGCTGCATTAATTAAGTATTACTGTCAAGAAACTTACTGGTACACTAAATTTTGGAATACAATGTATATATATAAGTTATTACAAAATGCAACAAAGTTTATTATTGATATCATTGGTTGGTTGGTTCCGAGCTTATGCTTTCTATGTACAGTGTTGTTCACAATTACAGAAATAAGACAAGATATACCATATTTTTCGAACTATGTCGCACTTTTTTTTCATAGTTTGGCTGGTCCCCGCGACTTATAGTCCAAAAAATACGGTACATATCATTAGGTGTAAACAAATATACATAACTATATACAACAATTTTCTATTAATATATAACCCTAGTATCCCAAAAGGGAGTGAGAAGAAGTAAAATGTATTTACTCCCACCCCCTCACCCAGTTTCATGACTTAAACTTGTATGGTTGGAAATATATTAAAGGAATTAGTTTTAAACATTCATTAGTACATCAAAACTAACACAACTGATGGATATAGAAGAATATATTAGAGATACAGACTTGAGAAAATGAGCCTACCGTACACATGTAGATATATAAGTACAATGTGTATGGATACCTGTAGGTGACTAAGAAATGCATGTCAATGGAAAATTACAAAAAGAAATAGATTTAAAAAAATATATATTGTATTTTTCAGACTATAAGTTGCACTTTTTTTTTCATAGTTTGGCTGGTCCTGCAACTTATACTTTGGTGCGTCTTATATATGGTTTTTTTCTGCTTCATTATCCATTTTTTGACATGTGTGACTTATACTCTGGTGCAATTTATAGTCCAAAAAATACGGTATGTAATAAGACATGTTTTATTGCATATACATTTTTAAATATATTTCTGATACATATGTATATATATGTATATATCTTTCTTAAAATTATGTAAATATGTCTAATGAATAATGTTAACAGAATTAAAGATGAATGTAGGTCAGGAACAATCGCACACATAAGAAAAGGAAGAAGTAAAGAAGAAAATTAAGAAGGAAGTAACAAAAAAAATACACCACATGTCCTTCATAGCTCTTCATCTGTTATTGTTTTAAAACCATTTTTTTATATCCTAATTTAAACCAGACAAATAACGACCCTTTACATGCTCTAAACTGTTTAAACTAATGATTTAAGTGTAAATCATGGAGTGCATTTTCATCAGACCGTGTAAACGCTGGTAGTGCAGTCGATTCTATCCTTGTCTGACAGTTGGCTGGTTTCACACTGTCTTTTCAAGCAGATCATGTGTGATCTACATTCTTTTCTACAGTAGGGATGTTACCATGGAGACGCTCAAAACAGGTTTTGAGTCATCGTGGATTTTCAGTAACAGAAAAAATTATTCTACACTCTTGTTCAGTTTTACACAAATCCTATGGCGACTAAAGCTACAAACAACCCAACAGATGGTATCAGCTTATTAAACACATACCAGATAATTTGTGATTTATTGTTATTATTTTATGTAGAAAAATAACAATAAAAGGAATATTCAAGATATTCAACGTCACTAGTTCTAAGGCTGAACAGCCATGACTCTATACGTAATGGTCAATGTTAAATGGTCTGTACTTGTGTAAAGTTTTTCCACACTTTCATGATGCCCAAAGCACTGTACAAACCCTCACATTCACCCATTCACATCATGCACACACTCAGTCTCCAGTGGGTGGCTGCCAACATGCAGGGGTTTAGTGTCTTGCCCAAGAACATTTCGACATGTGCACAGTGGGAGGCGGGATTTGAACCGCCGACTCTTCAGTCATTGGACAACCGGTTCTACCGACAGCTGCCCCGTAATACCGCCTATGGAAAACTACAACTGTGTGTGAACAGAGCGTTTAGCCCAGAGCCTCAGCCTCTGTATGTCTAAACCCAAAGCCCTGGGGGTTTAACAATTTTTACCAATTAAAAATATATAAAAATTTCAAAGAGAAATCTGTGCTATGAATTTCAGTTGATTCTTGTTGACAGTTTTGGAGAAGTTTCTAGAAGTCTAGTCATAGATGACCTTGGCTTTGACCTTTCAAGGTCAAAGGTCAAATGAAGGATCATATGCGACTTCTTACTAATAGTAATTATTTCAATATCTTCAACTGTTTTCAAGTTAAAGCACTACGAAATGTGTCCCTTCAAAAATTCAGTTAAAAATCTATATTTCCCAAATCTTTGAACAAACTTGGTAGATCTTAGCCCAAAGATGTTCCACAGCACAGATCAAGTCATTCTGATGGTTTTGGAGAAGAAGATTCATAAAAATATGTTTACAGACAACAGACAAACGAACGACGACTGATACAACAGTCCATCGGTCCCGTTGGCTGTTGGACTAAAAAGATAACATCTTAAAACAGCCGGAGATTGTGGTTTTCCCCCCAAAAAATAACAGGAGTAAGTCAGAAATCTGTTAGGGACTATTTCCAGTCAGGGAGTATTTAGAGCCATAACGGTGAATATCTGAGTCATAGACGCTTCTGGAAAAACAGCAGAACTGGGACACAGTGGGAGGAAATAGTTTAGACCACAGATGTCAAACATACGGCCCGGGGGCCAAAACCGGCCCGCCAAAGGGTCCAACCCGCCAAAGGGACCAACCCGCCAAAGGGTCCAACCCGCCAAAGGGACCAACCCGCCAAAGGGTCCAACCCGCCAAAGGGCCCAACCCGCCAAAGGGTCCAACCCGCCAAAGGGACCAACCCGCCAAAGGGTCCAACCCGCCAAAGGGTACAACCCGCCAAAGGGACCAACCCGCCAAAGGGTCCAACCCACCAAAGGGTCCAACCCGCCAAAAGGACCAACCCGCCAAAGGGTCCAACCCGCCAAAGGGACCAACCCGCCAAAGGGTCCAACCCGCCAAAGGGACCAACCCGCCAAAGGGTCCAACCCACCAAAGGGTTCAACCCATCAAAGGGTTCAACCCGCCAAAGGGATCAACCCGCCAAAGGGTCCAACCATCAAAGAGTCCAACCCGCCAAAAGGACCAACTTAGCCCGTGGGATGAATATGGGAAATGCAAATACTACACTAAAGATAGTAACAGTCAGTAACAGTCAGTGGAGTTAAAATCCTTTTAGTTCAGGTTCCACATTCAGACCAATCTGATCTCCAGTGGGTCACACCAGTCAAATATTTTTATTTTAATAACCTAGAAATGATGACAAATACAAATGTTTCTCTTTCTTTTAGTGTAAAAAGTAAAATTCCATAAAAAACAAAGTTTACATTACCAAACTATCTTTTGTCAAAAATGGGAATAACTTATAATAATAATAAATATGAACAACCTGAAATGTCTAAATATAATTAAGTATAATTTTACCAATATTCTGTCTGTTACTAAATGTTTTGTATATTTGTAGATCCACTGTGATACACTTGTTTAAATGATAAAATGAAACATAATATTGTTAGAATTGCATGCATTTTTCTTTAGAAATTTCAGGTTATTCGTGTTATCCACATTTATAAGGAAACTCAATAAATGGTTTAGGCCTTGGGCACACTGACAGTTAAAGTTTGGCAATTATAGATTACATAATTAAGCAAAATTCCAACCCACTGAGTGTCAGAAGTTGTAAGTTTTGATACTTTTAGTTACTCCATCTTCCTTTTACCAATGTCACGTGCCTGCATCTTTGGTGAAATTGAGCATAAAAAGCATTTTAGTCTTCACAATGCAATAATTATTATTTTTTTTAAATTATCTTATGTGTATTTTGCTTTTTGCTTTTAACTTATTTTTACTTTATTCATTGACATTGTTTATTATATTCTTACATTTTTAATTATTCATCTTGGTGTCTATAATCTGTTGTATTTTCTCTTTATTGGATACATTTGTGTTCTGTATGTTGTGTTAAAGTTAGTTTCGTTGTACTAATGCATGTTTATAATTAATTTCTTTGACATAATTGCAAGCATACGTGTTTAAGTGGTGAAACTGGGGGTGGGAGTAAATAAGTTTTACTTTTTCTCACTCCCTTTTGGACTAGTAGGGGTGTAAATTAATAGTGAATTACTGTATATATTTATATATATTGTGTGCACATAATGATATATATATAATTTCATCTTGGTGTCTATAATCTGTTGTGTTTTATAAGTATTTTTCTCTATTAGGTACATTTATGTTCTGTGTGTTGTGTTAAAGTTAGCTTGGTGTACTAATGAGAGTTTAAAATCAATTTCTCGATGTATATTTGTTTATGTACATTTCTCTATGTATATTATGTTTACAACAAATTCTCTATGTATATCTGTGTACACATAATGAAGTGTATATAATCAGTATTGTACATGGAGTGCACAAGTTCAAAACAAACCAGTCAATCATATACTTGTGCAAGAAGTCTTAACCTTTTATCAGGCAAGTGACTATTTTTGGTAATTTCCACATGCATTACAAGACAGTGACCGCAACAGTTCCAGTGAGTCATCAATCCTTGGTCCAATGCGTTCTCCAGGGGCTGTAAGGTCCACCTCTGCATGAACAGTGAGTGGACTTTGTTAGGTACTATAATGGTACTGATGTCAGGAATGATGTTAAAGGGTTAATGTGGATGTGGACAGGGGTCTGGATCAGTACATGTAGCAGTTGTGTTCATGCATTGTGTTAAATATGACAGTAGACCAAAACACTTCAGACACTGGCCCATTTATTCCTGGCAGAAAACACACAGTCAGTTTCATCAGAAATATCCAAATGTGTTCTCAGAATGGTAAGCTAAAATTAAAAAAATATGCAAATTGGCTAACGCACCACATGCTATGAACAAATAAGTAAGAACATCGTCACTTTCATCCAAAGAATATACTCCACTGATAGGGAGTTAAGCGTTCCATAAATATAATGACGTAAAAACAACCACATATGTATGAAATGAAAATAAATAAATGTAAAATAATGATGGGACTGACGATGTGTGTCCTTACAGGTAGACAGCACAGCAAAACTACTGCCATGTCCCCGGGGTGCAGCGTTCACTGACCATCAATAAAATTGTAAATAACTAGTAACTGCAAGCAGTTAGACCGGGCCCTCGCAGACCCACGCAACTCGGGGTGGGTTGCGGTCGAGGGG
>JAPTGZ010001716.1:0-10756 GCA_029814645.1 Fowleria isostigma
TGTGATAGGTGGAGGTGAACACAACCCATACTGGGCCAACCAATAGGATTAAATAAATTATAATGCATTTTCTTTATTTATTTTTTTCCTTTATTTTTTATTTTCTTAATTTACTTTATTTATTTTCATTGTTTTTAATCTTTTTTTTAAATTTTGGCTTTTTTTTATTTTTCAAAATAAATAAATAAAGAAATAAATTACAATCCTAATAAATTGTCACTGTTTTTTTTTTCTTCGAAGTTTGCCAAAGTACTGGAAAAAGAAACAACATATCAGAAAAACAAAATGTTCTATGGGTAGCCTTTGTAACAGACACTATATGGGTTGTTCCTAGTAGGCATCCCAGGTTAAAAGAGTTAAAGGGGTCATTTTCTTTTATCTAAACCTACTTTTATTAGTCTTTGGTTCATTTATTTGTGTATTTTTAGACCCTAATAGTTCCTTAAATGTGAACCCTCCAGGTGCTGCAGAGGTATCTTTATATTTATTTTGACAAAAATCGAGGGCATTTTTATTACAACCTGTTTTAATTCCATCTTAATTTTTTCCATTTATAAATAGTTACGTCATGACATTTACACATATAAGGTCAAGACTTCCTGTGAACATTTCTTTGAATACGCTGTAATCGTTTGTCAGCAGCAGCGGTTGTAGTTATTCTGTCCCCTCCTTGTATGGCTTACAAAGTGACAGAGAGCTAAATGTTGGTATTCGGTGTTGTAAAGCATATGATGACTGAGACCTTTGAAGGCTTTTTTACTGTTGGTCTTGTCACGTCCATTTACAGGATCAGAATTATTTTTTGTGAAACTGAACAAACAGACATAAAGGCATGTTCTTATATACATAAAAATGCGTAATAAATATTTATATTAACTCAAAAGACAAAGCTAAATAAGCATCTGTATTACATATCAACTTAAAAACAAATATTTAGCATTTTTGCATTAACTTATAGATTTTAAGAAATGTTAAACTGTCACAGTGTACACAAAATCTGAACTGTACAATGGATTTAAAAAGGGCTGGTCTGGAGCACACCGCCACACATAACAAGATGGCTGCTTTGATCTTAGACCTTAATCATGTGACTGTGACAGCTAATAGAAACTGTAAACTTTGAAAACTAAAAGAGCTCCCTTAAACTACCACCAGGAGGCACTGTGCAACATTACAGTAGTCCATAAAGTCCAAAATTAAAGCCGATTACCTAAAATGTTCAGTCCAAGTGGCTGAACAGGACAGAGCAGTACGGTCAACAACCCGGAGGGGGTGAGGCAGGTAGTGACTCATTTGTATTTAAAGGGCCAGCATTCAAAACAACCTGCCTGGTGTCATTACTCAGAAATCGGGTTGAAGATGGACCAGTGGAGTTGAATTAACAAAGAATTCAGACCCACACATAGCATTTACAGTTTATGTAGACCACAAGGAAATGGTTTAAAATGCATCATTTCATTTAAAAATGAAAAAAATATTACTCCTTTAAAGAAAAGGTTATGACTTAATGTTGTCCATTTAGCACTAAGTAAATACAGTTCAATACAAACAAAACAAGAGCTGGGACAAAACCTTGAGGAACGCCACAACATGACCTTTACTTTGTTCTAATTAACAATTTTATAATTAATAGAAAGTGAGCTAATACTAGCTTTGAAAAACACAAAATCTAAATAGAAACTAAAAAATGCAACACTTGCTTCATTTCTTTATTGTTTTTAATCAAAAGTAAACAAAATATGAGAATGGAACAACTAAATCAGTGTTTCTCAACCTGTATTGAGCAAAGACCTCTTTACTTAAGCATGAGGGGCATTACCATGATGTGGGGGTTATTGTGGAGGACTGGGGGGGTGCATAGTATTTTGCCATTGACATAACATGCACCTTGATATTGACATTATTGATATTGTACAGACTAATACCCCAATTTCACTCCCAGGCATTAAAATGAACTAATTAAAGAAAACATAGGTTGGTATATATTTTTTTTCTACAACTGTAAGTGTAGTTGTGATCACTTAAACATCGGCATCTTATAGAAGTCCATCATTTGCAACTGTTGAGATAGGTAAAGCAGCATCACCGAATGGCCTTCTTGAGAAAGTAAATGGAAGAGAGCCATTGTCAACATCATGAATAGTATTTCTTTTACAAGTAAAAATGGTTGCCCTAAGAAAGACCTGTATTTGAAAAGCTCCACTAAAGGCTGTAGCTGAATATTTTCAGCTTGGCAACAAGACAATGTAGTTCCTTTTTAATTATTGCACAACTAGAAGCAATGTAGGACCCAGGACAGAACCTTGGAGAACACCACTGCATAAAATTGCAATTAAGGACCCTTATCACACATTCACCTCCCACTCAGACAGGTTATTGCTAACCTCTAAAGCATCACCACAACAAAACACTCCGTCCTCTCCAGAACCAGATATTTAACAAAATGAAGCTTCTCCCAATCCAACACTGTGAAAGGCATGAAATGAAAAGCAGAGGTGAGGCTCAAATCCGAACAGCACATCTTTTTTCCCCCACACAAACGTTCAGGGTTGTTGAGCTTTGACTGCTACAGCCTTGATATCTGAAAAAGCTGAATAATAAAAACCAAGATGTGTTTTTTTTTTCCTTCTTCTTCTTCTTCTTGAATAAAAACCAACAATCTGACAGTCGGCTCCACTCTGATTCCTCTGTTTGACGCAGTAATTCATTAAACAACAGGAAAATACTAAAAGCATTTCAATTTGACCTCCAAACAAACACAGAAGTGGAACTGAAGTGAAACCACAAACCGAAAGAGCAACTCCTCAAGTTTCTGTCTTTACTCTACCCTTATTTTCTGCTCTCCTTCTTTAAGTTCTGCTTGTGTTTTATCTTTGGTGCCTTTATTTACGTCTCCTCTCCGTCTATCTTTGTTTCTACCTGCATCTCGGTCCTTCTCCCTCTCTCTGCCCTAATGTCCCATCAGCCTTTGTTCTTCTTCTCTATAGTGTCTAAAGCCACCAGGGAGGAAGAGGGACCAGACCAACTGAGATCAAAGTTTACCTTTTCCTCTCTATATGAGAGTGGCATTAAAAAACAGCAGTATAGTACTGAGAAGAGCTGCACAAACCTCAGGTACAAATCCAGTCACTGTTACTTGTGTTAGAAAGTAGGGACAAAAATAAGCCAGACTAGTCTCATTTTCTTCAAAATCGTCAATGAGGAGGTAAAATAAACAGAATGAAAATGAAATCTTCAGCTGTGTGACGATATTAAATCAAACAGAAGTTCTAAAACCCGTTTGCAGCGTCTATGATCACGTCAATTACCTTGACGGCTGATAGAAATGATAGAAAAACAAATCAATCAAGCGTCTACGTCAGAAAATAAAAAAAAGTTTGAGAATCGAGCCGCAAATGACTGAAAGATGAAAAACATGTTCTGATACGTATCGACTGTAAAATTAAAGTTTATACGAATGGGTTTTTGGAAGTACAAAAACAATGTTGGTGGCGGCGTGGTTGGAAAATGGACGATCATTTTGGGTTTTTCTCATCTGGGAAAATGCGGAAGTTGAAGTAAAAGTTAGTTTCGATTGATTGTGACTGAACTAAAGTTTTGGCAAAAGATGTAAAAAAAAAAAAAAACAACAACAAAAAACTAGAAATGGCTAAAAAAAAAAAAATATATATATATATATAGTGCAGCAATCATGGAAATATACAAACACACAAACTATTAAGAGGATTATATGTCCTGTATGGGTATTTTGCATATATATCTAAATATATTTTCTCCATATGTATTCATGGTAATGGTGTCTGATTTTCTATAATGATACTAACAGTACACAGCTTGTGCAAAAATATTACAGGTGGACTCATATCACTATATACAACACAATTAAAACATAGACATTTATTTAACTCATAAAGACCAAACATCCACCACTGACCTAAACCATCTACTGTTATAAACTACTTAATACCTGTTGATCCACTAACCCTATCAATGCATACCAATAAATGGTGTAAAATACAATTATTTATCTTTTCATGATCTTCAGATATGACCCATTTGGGCATTCAGAGGCTCCATAGTTACCATGGAAACATTGTCATCTTCTACACCACTGATTCACCAGTAAAACCCATGGAGTTGGATTAATGACAGAGGAAAAAAATTAATAAAAATAGATATTAATAAATAAATAACAAAAAAATACATTCATATAAATAAAAAAAGTAATCGAATGAGTAAAAAAATAACAAAAACAATAAAAAAAAAGTTTAGAAATTAAGTAAATTTAAGAAAAAAAATGCAACCAAATGAACAAAAACAAGTAAAATAATAAATTAATTTAACAAAAGTAATAAAAGTGAAGAAGAAGTTGGAGTTGGATCAGTGACAGTGGATGGATACACTGGGTTTATGTTCAGTTAATAGATTAATAAATAGATTTTACTGAAAAAGTCACTTTTTCTTCAGTTTCTTCTGTTTTTGATATAATAATCTTCACTTTTACTCTAAACTTTTATAAACATCTTCATGATTAGTCAATTAAATGTAGGAAAACCCTTGATTTTCACTGAGAAAACACAAAATACAGAAGATAGTATTGTAATAAATGGTGATAAACCACTTAAGGATGATTCAGTATAGGGGAAATTTTATTTGCAAAGTGCCACAAATGTCGCACTGGGTCCTCATGGGTTAAATGATTACAACTTGAAAATGTTCCAATTCACAAGTCTTAGATGTGCTAAGTGCAAAAATAATGCATATTTCAGAGTATTTTTATGCAGAATATGTGTTGGTTTTACAAGAAAACAGATCATACGGCTCGTATTTGATAAGCATTGCTAACAGAACAGAATCAGTTGTGTCAGATATTGTAGTCTATGTCTGGTTTGACTGAAACTGCAGGAAAGTAAATAAACAACTCGTACAAGCTCTGCCTTGGTTCTCCACAGACCATATGTTTCCAGACGTAAAAGAGCAAAAAAACAAGACAGAAAGAAAGAGACTCACAGACAAAGACACCAGGAAACATGAAGGCAGAGTGAATAAAAAGCCACGAAGAGGTAAAAAAACAAAAAAATATGGAAGAAAAAGGAAAAAAAAAGAAGTGACTGTGAGGCAGAAAAGAAAAGTGAATGAGTGAGTTTGTGACAAAATAAGAGACAAAGCCCGACTCGGGAGAGTTGAGTCTGATTTGACGCTTCAGGCTAAAGCTGACCTCTTCATACACAAACACAAACACACACCCCTCCCAGCATCCCACGGTACGTCTCTGAGCTACTGAGCCGGGGTCAAAGGTCGGGTGGATGCCTGAAGCCAAAGCTGATGTGAAACCTGCAGATGTGTGAAACCCACCAGGGAGCATCAGCGAAGACTCTACCTGAGCCGAGGTAGGTGAGGGTGTGTTTGTTTCTGTAAAATTCAGATGTCTGTTTCTAATTAAATTCAGATGTGGGATACAGACAGGTGACAAACGGGAGGGAAAACACTTCATCCACCGCCTCAGGCTACACATCTACAGCCACACCGCCTCTTCTCACTGAAACGTGGAACTTTTGCTGCATTAACACCCACTGTCCACTCTACTCTGCAGGTTTAGGACTTCCCAAACATACCTTGGGTCTGTTTTAGGGCGTTTTCCCACTGGGTACCCTGGTCTGTGCTCTACCTGGATACAATTACATCTAGGGTTGCAATAACAAATCAATTAAATCGATTCAAATTGATTCTTAAAAGAGTTGCCAACAAATTCAGTCAATTTTTTGGTTCTTGATCATGTTAGGGTTAGATATGTGCATGCCGTGTAGTCCGACAGACGAAAACACAGCAGCATGGATGGGACTTCAGGTGCTGGTATCCTGTCAGCCCCATTTGGCCCAAACGTAGCGACCGTTTATGGAACAAAACTGGAATATGGAGGAAAAAATGGACTAAATCCAACAGCACAGTACATTTTAGGCAAACAGGGCTTATATTCCACTGGAAATATAATGTAAACATTAGCTTAGGATAGCCTTTGTGTCATGATTACGTTAGCCCGCTAGCTAGTTAGACACTATCATCATAATTAAACATCTTCGTTTATCATCCACAGACTAACATTACCTATCGTTGACTGAACAATACATACAACACTAGTCTGATAGACTAGAACCGGAGCTGGTTGAGGAGTAGAGCTTGCTAGTCTCTGGCCATCATGAATAACACACATGCTTGGACTGATCTGTCACATGACTCGTTTGCAAACTAAGACTTTTGTGTTTATCCGATGAATCTATCAGTTATTAAAATAGTCTAAAGATTAATCGATAATTAAAATAATCGTCAGTTGCAGCCCTAGTCACACCTTTCCTGCAGATGTTGCATTCACAAGCATGTACCACGGCTCATGCCCGAGAACGAGTGGGTGTCACAGACTTCATGGGTTTTACTGGCCAATCAATGTTGTAGAAGATGATGGCGTTTCCACGGTAACTGCGTCGTATCTGACAATCATGAAATGAAGAATTACTGCATTTTACACCAATTATTTACATGGATTGATAGGATTTGAGCTTCTAAAGCAACTGGTTCCCAATCTTTCTGAGTCGCGACCCCATTTTAACATCACAAATTTCTGGCGACCTCAGACGTGCAACAGAGACATTTTTTTTTGTCAAATTAATTTATTTTTGATCATGTAATAGTTTGCTGTACTATGTTGCAAATAAACATTAATTTTAGACAACATTTAGTCTATTTCATGTATATTATTATGGACAGAGGCAGAAAATCTAGGTGTACTAGATGTAGATGACTGCACAAAGTGAAGACTTTATTGTCGTTGGTCATATGTGTACAGTCAGTGGAGCTGGTATTTACAAAGATGAACATTAATACTGAACAAACAATCAAGATATATCCTCTCAGATATTGTATCTGCATTTTATTTGAACTTGATTTCTATTAGGAAAAAGTCTGTGGTATTTTAATTATAAAGAAACATATCCTGAATCACAAAAAATATTTTTTATTTACTATTTTCTATCAATAACTAGAAATTTCAGGTGACCCCATTTGAATTCCAGGCGACCCTACGTGGAGTCTTGACCCCGAGGATGAAAAATACTGCTCTAAAGTTATTAAGTATTTTTGATCAGTAGATGCTTGTGGTCACTGGTGTATATTTGGGTCTTTATGGGTTAAAGTATTCCCCTTATTTTATTCAATGACCACCTGAATTGACACAAACAAGTCAAAGTCAGTTCCGGATCCTTCATAACTTTGCATCCAGTTGGTAGACATGACCCCACCCTTCCGGTTTTTCCATTATTTTGTCTTAAGGGTTTGATTTAAAATGAGACTTTTTTTAATCTACAGTTTTATTTCATGTTTGATAGAACTCACGCCCTCTATTCAGTCGCGATTCATGGGGGTCCGGTTAAATATGTATGGTTTTATGAATAAATAAAGTGAGTCATTGAAGGAGGAGGATGGGAAGGTGTGAGCGGAGGACGAGGGTTTGGGATGGCGGACGGTGGATGCTGATGATTTTGCTTTTATTTGTACCTCTCTCTTCATCAGTGCAGACCATCTGTATGGACGATGTAGTGTGAACGAGTTGGCAGGCGATCTGAGTGCGTGTTGTGTGTTTGTGAGGAAGGGCTGCCAGATCAATAGGCTGCAGGAGCCCCAGTGACTTATGGGACAGATCAGTGCTATGGAGCTGCTGTTTGGACTGATAACACACACACACATACACACAAACACACACATGGTAACGCATACACTTTTCTATTTATAGTCTGTTTACTCTTAAACTACTGCATAGGGGTCGGAGGTCACGCATGAAGCCATATATTACAGGTGTATGTGTGTGTGTGTGTGTGTGTGTGTGTGTGTGTGTGTGTGTGTGTGTGTGTGTGTGTTGCAGCTCATTTGGATGCAGTGGAGATCCATTAGCATCTTGTTCAGTGAGTGACCATATGTTTGCTGCAAACACACACCTCGGTGAGTCTGGTCTGATCAACTCGTGGAGCTATTTGAGTTTCATTAATGTTACTTTAATGTTCGTCTAACATTTGTCCCAGACTTTAGTGACACTAAAAATGAGATTAATGTCGATTCGTCCTACACTGTCATGTCGGACTGGCTGCTCTTTCACATCCGAGTAAATGTCAAAATGCGTTTTGAAAGGACGCAAGGGGTATTGTTTTTGGTTTGATTAGTTTCCTATTTTGTTTGTTTATTAACACACTAGCAGTAAAACTATTAGTTAAATTTACACCAAATTGGGTTTATATATTGACAGTGATGTAGAATAGATGTGGTTACATTTTGGGAAAAGTAGGTCAAAGTTCGAATTTTTTATGAATTTTTTTAAATCCTTCTTTTTTTCCATTTGTTTATAATGGGCGGCAATTCAAATGAATATAAAAACAACAAATTTGTTTCAATTTATGTCAAACTTGGCACATAAATAGAAACAATTGTTATACATCACTTTGACATATGAGTCAATGACATATAATGGTCGCACCACATGATATTTGATGAAATGGACATCATCAGACATAGTTTGTATATTATGAGACAAATATAACCATAAAAGCTTTGCAATTTTGCACAGGAATACAAAACACTTTGTAAATCCTGCCAAATAGGGCAGAAAATAAATTGTAATAGATTTAGAGTAATTTAAAAATAGCAGTCATGGCTGGACGGTTGCACCACATGATATTTTGACATTTTAAATTACAGAAAAATTACAAATAACTCCTGATTTTTGAAAAGGTGAAGTGAGTATATATATAGGAGAGATTCTACATATAGATTGAATATTTATGTACATTTAAACCTTTTTTAACTTTAAAAAAAATACAGTCTGACAGAATATTTAGGTGCCACGTCATTGACCCATACATCTAGAGCAGGGGTCACCAATTCTGGTCCTAGAGGGCTACTGTCCTACATGTTTTAGATGATTCCCTCTTCAACACACCTGATGGTCGTTATCAGTCTTCTGCAGAGCTTGATGATAGGCTTATCATTTGAATCAGGTGTGTTGGAAGAGGTGTCTAAAACATGCAGGATAGTAGCCCTGAAGGACCACGATTGGTTACCTCTGATCTAGGGCATATGCATTTTTTCCCATATTGTGTAATTTAAAAACAAATTTTCCCCCACCATTTACCTAACACTGGTGCTTGGCCTTCATAAAGGATCAGGAAATCAGTCAAATTAAAAAAAATCAATCATAATTTCTAATCAACTCATTCTGAAAAAATAAATAAATAAATAAATAATCTAAATATGTGGGCAACCATGGCTGAGATGGCTGAAGAGTTAACTATTGATCAAAGAGA
Organism: Fowleria isostigma; assembly: GCA_029814645.1. Taxonomy (NCBI): domain Eukaryota; kingdom Metazoa; phylum Chordata; class Actinopteri; order Kurtiformes; family Apogonidae; genus Fowleria; species Fowleria isostigma. Next base: position 9,345 of record JAPTGZ010001716.1, read on the forward strand.
TGCAATTCCCTGGACTGAGGGAGAGTTGTTGGCTGATGTGCTGTTGAGCAAGGCACTTAACCCCCCTCATTTGTTCCCCGGGTGCCTGATATGGCTAGCCCACTGCCCCCAGCATGCAGTGTGTGTGATGCATGATCTAATGATGAGTTAAAAGCAGAAGACAAATTTCAGTGTGTGATGAATGTTTACATGTGATAAAAACTGCTACTGACAAATAAAGATTCTATTCTATTCTATTCTATTCTAGTTTATTCTATTCTATTCTAACTTTATGAATGCCTTCAGTGTTAGCTCACTGCTAGTAATGTGTGCTAATGCTAATGCTAGGTGCTGTGTGAGTATCAGGTTAGTATCAGTTAGTTCACTGTGGTCCATTTAGAGTTCAAAACAGCTTCACATTTCAAACAAAAGGACGGACGAAGGTGTCAACATAAATATTTTTGTTATATTATTGTAGTTAGGGTATTTATATTGTATTTCAGTATTTATATGTATTTTTTGGTATTTATTTGTAGCATGTAAACTGGGTGACATGTTATCTTACCAATTACAGATACTGGTAAAAACATTGCTATTTGATTTCTTTTGTGAGTCTACAGTATGTAAATCACTGATGGGGGGGGGGCGCTATATAAAATTTCATCTCAGGCACTACATTAGGTTGGGCTGGCTCTGGCCACAGTAATACTAATAATAATGGATCAGATTTATATGGAGCTTTTCTATTAACGCAAACTCAAAGCATGTACAATGGATCCATTTTTCATTCACTCACACATTCTCACTCTGGTGGTGGTAAACTACATCTGTATCTTCAGTGGCCTGGGGCAGACTAACGGAGGCATGGGGGCCAATCTGCGCCTACAGCCCCCTCCCACCACCAAACATTCATAGGCGCCTATGCGTATGTGTCCAGCAGCACTGGAGGTAAGCTGAGTGAAGTGTTTTGCCCAAGGATACAACAGCACATGACTATCACAGGGCAGGAACTGAACCGCCAACCCTTCAGTTATTTGACGACCTGCTCTAAATCCTGAGCCATGGTCACCCTCAGTAGTGGTTTTTGTACTTCTCCTTCTTAAATAAGACATGGATCAGGTGTTCATCCAGTAGAATAAAATGCCCTTGTGTTGGAATTCAACACACACATGAATGGAATGACTGTCAAACACATGCTGATTTCAAAGACACTGCAGTGATCTCTTCATTTTGTCCACAGCTGTACATCACTGGTGTTCGGTGATAAAGTCCTGATGACTGTGATGAATGTTCAAATATTTCTCATCATATCCCATAAGGACCCAGTGTGACACCTGTGTCACTTTGTAAATACATTTTTCTCTATATTTAACCATTCTTAAGTGGCTTTTCACCATTTCTTGTAATATTATCTTCTTTATTTTGTGTTTTTT
>JAPTGZ010001749.1:0-10752 GCA_029814645.1 Fowleria isostigma
GATTGTCGAATGGGGGGGCAGACCTGTATATAGCTGATTTACAAATCTACTCTACTACTACTACTACTACTACTTTTTGACTGGAAAAAATGCTCAGTATTTTGTCCTGTGTAAAATAAATCCAAAAAGAGCCTTGTTTTTGCACTACACGTTGAAAATTTAAGCAAAAGTTCTGAAGTTGTGTAGAAGTTGTGTAAAAAAATATTACCCCGCAACACCATGTAAGCCTAAGTCTGACTGTTTTAGTCCGACTCAGGCTTACGAGGTGTTGCGGGGTGATATTTTTTACAGTGTGGCAGCCCTTGGGGGGGAGGAGTGAGTGTTTGGAGAGGAAACATCAGGTGGCTGGTTGGAACACTGGGCCTGGACACTTCTGATTTATCTGTGCATTTCAGAATTATGTTGGCGACCCCTTCACCCCGCCGCCATTTGTGTCACCCCCCAAGTTCTGTTCGGGCAATCACCCCCAACCCCCCCAAAACCCTACCAACCACAGGGAATGACCCCCCCCACTTCAGGCCGCAGTGTCATCTACAGTTCGGTCCACTCTGTTGATGCACATAGACACACACTCTGTTAAAAATAAACACTGATACACACTCACTGATGTGGACTATGGTTCTGTTCTGTTTATGTCAGTAAATGTTCATTAAAAGGATCCGAAACTGAAATTTGTTTTCTTCATTTCTCTATAAAAACATTGAAATCTCTTATAACTATATATGATTCATTCATGCATATTTTAAGTCTACATAGAATGTTTAATCACATAGTTTTATACACGCTGTGGTTCTTTCTCTTTTTTTTTTTGTTTATTTTGAGCTTGTGTATTCCGCATACAATACTGTTTCAATTCACAATACAAAAATAACATAACATCCACATATTATATAATTTCATTATGTGTACACAAATATACATGGAGAAATTAGTTGTAGACAATCATTAGTACACCAAGCTAACTTTAATACAACATACAAAACACAATGTACCTAATAAAGAGAAAAATAGCAATTAAACACAACAGACTGTAATATACATATCATTATGTGTACACAATATACATAAACATGTACAAAAATTTGCTATTAATATACAACACTAGCAACCCGAAAGGGAGTGAGAAGAAGTAAAACTTATTTATTCCCATCCCCAGTTTCAATACTTAAACTTCTATAGTTACAATTATGTCAAAGAAATTAGTTGTAAACATACATTAGTACACCAAAACTAACTGTAACACAAATCTACCTAATGAAGAGGAAAAAAATACTAATAAAACACAACAGATTAATGGCACTAAAATGAAATAAGGCAAGGCAAGTTTATTTGTATAGCACTATTCATACACAGGGTAACTCAAAAGGCTTTACAAAAGCATAAAAATTACAGAAAAAAGCAAGACACTGAAATGACATTAAAATCAAATAATGTAAAAAAGTAAGTGTATATAAAAATGTCATTGAATAAAGTAAAAATAAGGGAAAAGCAAAATAACAAAAACACACATAAGAAGAAAATTACGAAAGAAAAAATAAGAAAAATACCACATGACCTTCAAAGTCCTTCAACTCTATATTGTTTTAAGACATTTCTTTATATTCTGATTGTTGTTGTGAGACTTTCACTGTTAATCCTAAAAGACTTCACTTCCAAATGTTTTTTTCTCTACATTTAAGACTTCTGAAGTGATTGGTCAGCATTTATTATAACACTTACCCCTGTATTTTGTATTTTTTTTCAATGAAAAGAAGGTATTTTTCTTTAACTTTCTGATTATGTAGATGTTCATATGAATAGAAGTTTATTGTGTCAAAACTGAATTTATTCTCATCAAAGTATATCTTTAACTGAATAAAAAACAAGCATCTACAACCACTGTCATTGATCCAACTCCATGGGTTTATCATGGTGTTTACCATGTTGAAACTTCATTCCAGTTACTAGAATAGAGCACCCTCTAGTGGTTTTAGGAGCTCGCAGAGGGTTGCACCCCCATAGTACCATTCAGTTTTTTGGAACAAATAAACGTCTTAAATGAAAGAATGTAATGTAAAAACTGACAAAAACTGTTTCAGACCACTTTAATTATCTGTCATGACTATAATACTGTGTGAAATATTACACAAAGTTACACAAATTTGACTTTTGTCAAGCTTAAAGTGGACAATAATTTTGTTTTTATGAACAGTGCACATTGTAATCCCACTCTCACATAATTGAAGAAACATTAGTGAAAAAATTAAAAAAAATAATAATAATAATAATGTAGTTGCGTAAGACTTAAAAGCCTCATTAGGGTAACTTTATGACCAGCAGCTTTTAATAAGATATAAAACATGGAAAATTAAAATAATCTGCAAGGAAAAAAAACAACACTATTCATTATCATGTATTTTGAGCAAATGAGTAAGTATTTTACAACACAAATGACTTGCATACAACAATATCTGATTTAACAGAATGCATACATGTTCAATAATTCAAATTAATTTATTTATGCTCAAAAAGGAGTGGAAAGAAGAGAACTTATTTAATTCCACCCCCATTTCTCATCAATAACTTCTACATAATGAAGTTTCAATACTGTCCCCTGTCTATAAACTTCAAATCAGGACCAATGAACAAATAGGTCTACAGAGATTGTAACAAACTCATTCCACAGTATCTACATTATATAACCAAAATATGCAAAAAATACGAACACTATACATTCCTGGTGGTGTTACTAGGTAACAGTTAACTGTTAAGTTACTGGCAAGTGTATTTGTATAGCACTATTCATACACAAGGTAACACAAAAGGCTTTACAAAAACAGAACAAAGCAAAACATTGACATTAAAATCAAAAAGGAAAAAATACATTACTAAAAGAAACATTAATTATACATTAAAATGAAATTTTAATTAAAATAAAGTAAAACAGACATTAAAATATATTGTGGGGGTAGCCATGGCCAAGATGGCTGGAGAGTCGGCTTGTGACTGATGGGTTGCCAGTTAGGTTCCCCGTACTGGCAAAGAGTTGTTGGCTGATGTGTCCTTGAGCAAGGCACTTAACCTCCCATTTGCTCCCCGGGTGCTTGATATGGCTAGCCCACTGCTCCTAGTACGTATTGTGTGATGCATACATGTTTTATCTAGTGATGGGTTAAATGCAGAGGTCAAATTTTGGTGCGTTGCATTTTTACATGTGAACTTACTGATAAAATAAAGATTATTATTATTATTATTATTATTATTATTATTATTATTATTGTAAAATCCAAAAAGTGCAGTTAAGAAAAAAGACTAAGAAAAAAAAAAGTTTACTCATAAGCACATGAGAAGAGGAAGGTTTTTAACCTGGATTTAAAAATGTTCACATTTGGAGCTGATCTCAGTTCAAAGTTGCACACAACTGCACACAACTTATTCCAGTTGTGTGCAGCATAACAGCTAAACAATAGACACAAAGGGAATATCCAATGAGAAACATAGCTAATAACTTAAAAGGAGTAAATAATTTAGAGAGTAGAGCTTGAAAATGTCAAAAAAAAAAGAGAAAAAAAAGCAGAAGATATGAATCTGTGGTGTATTATACAACATATACGGAAGAAGAACAAAGATATTTTACTGTTAAAATATTACAAATATTTACCATGGGCTCTATGCACATCCCCACTACTACCTCCTTTATTTTCTGTCTTTCATTCTTGATTAATGCAGGTGAGTCTGCTCCTTCCTGTTGTGACGGCTGTGGTCAGACACACCTGGATTCATCAGTGTATCCAAGAATGAAAGACAGGAAATAAAGGAGGTACTTTAGTTCAGGAAGTACTGGGGCTGTGCATGGAGTCCATAGAATCAACTGGTGTCTAAAGGAACAAAAAGTGCATTATAAAATGTTTGTCTTACATATAATAGAAAATATAGTCTAAAAATACCTGGATATTATGGGTAAAATTTTCCACTTGTTTACATCAGTGCCAAAGTGTAAAATAAGTAATAAATGATGACATATTAACCAAGAAAACACATATATATGAGCTAAAAATTATATCTCAACACCAAATGTCATGTCATATAACCTTTCATTTTCACTTATTTGTAATTTATGCTTTTGTTTTCCACACAAATACCCGTAAAACACTTTGTGGATGATCTCAGCCTGTTTTCTCAGTAGCATGAGTAGGCTTCACACAAATAAGGGAAGTTCGAGAGGGTGAGAGGAAACGAAATCATGCCATGGCAAATTAAATGTCAAAACTCTGACCAAACACATAGCTTTATACTATATAATGGATGCCATTTTTTTTTATTTTACATAGAGCATATATTCAGAAAAAAAAGGATATTTTGCTTATAAAATATTCTAAACCTTTATGATTCTATGACTCAAATAATATACATATAGAAAGAATTAACTGGTGTCTAAAGAAACAGAAAGTGCATTGTAAAATGTTCGCCCCACATATCATAGAATACATATTGTAAAAATACTAATTTAAAAGTTGTTGTTTTTTTAATGTGTTGATTGGGTAAAGTATAAACTAGTCTATTTTTTGTATAACCAGCCAGTCACTGATTTTTAAAATCAAACTGGTGAAATAACAGACAGAGCTCATTTGTTTCTGCTTTGTTCTTGTTTTAAATGACTCAGTGTGATCTTAAATGTTATTTATACAGTGATTTTGTTATTGTTGGCACTGAATGTTTGTTTGCACTGAGCCTTGACCTTTGCTTTAAAAAAGAGAAAAGTTGACTTAGGATGTTGCATTTTAAACAAAACTGGACATCTAAAGAGTGTCAGTTCAAAGTAGTACATATTTTCATATTTTTTCAACCATTTAACCTTTTTTTAATTACTAGAAAATACTTATTGAGTTTGAAAATCTGTTTTATATGTTTTATAGCCGGATAAGCAGCAACAATTTCCTGAGGGCAATGTAATGTAATGTAATCTTATCTAACACTTTTAAGTAGATTATAGACCATGTAGCAACCAAACACATATTCAAATGTTATAAGTGAAATACACAAAAAGAAAGAATGGCCATTTTCAGTGAACGTTAAGAGAAGTTTTTCAGCGTATTATCACACCAGGCAACTTCAAGTGCTTCATTTTCTGTCATATCACTGTAACAAATGTCCTGGATATCCTGTATTTCCTCAATAAAGTGCTGTAAAATTGTTTGCTAATTATTGTAAAATAATTATAGTGTACGACTGAATACTTTTTGCAGGTTTTTGCCATATTTAAATTACAGCAATATGTTGTTTTATATTAGAAACAACCATTAAGTGTATTTTAAGTTTTTTAGTTTTGACTGTTCCAGTTCAACTGTAGCCAGACTAACGGTACTAACAGAGCCTGGACTGTTGGAGGCATTTCCCAATAGGGCTAATGCACACAGCTAGCGTTAGCTTAACTTTAGCCAGTTTTTAATTAGCTAACAAAAAAGGTGCATTCTGAGTCCCACACCCCATATATTCCATATGAAACACGACTAAAATAAAGAAAATAATGTGAAATACAGTCACTCACACAAATACAGACACATTATTGTGACTATGATGCTGGTTTTGACATGTCTACTTACACGCCGAGTTAAAATAGACATCTATACAGTCAAATTATATTGCATAAAGTTGCTGCTTGAGCCCATTTTAATTCTTCCTTCCACTTTATTGAGTGAACCGTTGTGGGGTTTGCTCTCCCGTGTCCACCTTCATGTTGTCTTTGTCTTTTCCGTTTAATACTAACAAGGCGTAATTGTAATTTGTATTGTTTACAGTCAGAACCAAGTGAAAACACAATCATTCTAGAATTTTACAATGTGATACTGTCAACAAATGCTTGAAGTGAGTGTCAATATCTTCTTTACCCATAATGCATTGCGATATACAGTTAGACCATGTAATTTGTTAGAACAAAAAGCTACTGTAATTTTTTACTATAGAAATTACAGAAATTTGTTACAGTGTAATCCTAGACCTAGACCTAGATAGACAAAGTCCTAGACCCAGACATAGACATAGACATAGACATAGACATAGACCTAGACAGACCTAGACCTAGACCTAGACTTAGACTTAGACATAAACAGACATAGACAGACAGACATAGACATAGACCTAGTCAGACATAGACATAGACATAAGCACACATAAACCTAGACTAAGACATAGATCTAGGCATACATAGACCTAGACATAGACAGATATAGACAGACATAGATATAGACATAGACCTAGGCACACATAAACCTAGACAGACATAGACATAGGCATAGACATATACACAGACCTAGACATAGACCTAGATCTAGACACACAGATATAGACATAGACCTAGGCACACATAAACCTAGACAGACATAGACATAGACATAGACATAGACATAGACAAAGACATAGACATAGACAGACACAGACATAAACCTAGACATATACACAGACCTACACATAGACCTAGATCTAGACAGACATAGTTATAGACATAGGCAGACATCGACCAAGACATAGACCTAGACCTAGACAGACATAGAGATAGACCTAGCACACATAGACCTAGACAGACATAGACTAGACATAGACCTAGGCAGACATAGACCTAGAGAGACTTTATTGTCATTCCAGATTTACATTTAAAATTAAATTCTGATGTAATTCACTCAGCAGCAGTAACAAATAAAACAGGAACAATATGGATAGAGTAAATACACATATAAAAAACTATTTGTTAAGTATAAAAAAAAACTATGGTTCTCTGATTAAAAAAATACTTTCAGCAGTGACTATAACATATAATGTATTTAAATAAGTGGATCAATTTATGTATGTAATCCTTTCATTGTAACCTCTGAGTGCACCACTGTCACATACAACTCTCAAAAATTTATTTAAAAAAATCAACATTTATAACAGAATATATAATAACAACAGAAAATGCCTCTGTCATGCAGGTTCATGCTGTTCAGTTGTCTTTCCACTGCACAGCCCTTCTCTTGCTTTATCTAAGTCAGTGCAGTGCTGTTGAATACAGTCTCCCACCCTTGCATTAGAGGGAAATATCGAAGTTGTTCTCACAGATTCATTTACACTGAGACATTTGCGCTGCTTCCTGATCAGGTTTTCTGGTTTTTGATGATGTTAAACAGAATTGCAGCGTCTTACATTTCCACATAAGCATCACTATGAAACCCTATCATCTGCAGCTGCTTTATGGGATCCTGCAGTAGAACAAGACATTCATACTTCTACTGCAAATGATCTGAACGTTGGGTTGAAAGTTGTTTGTGCATTTACAGTTAAAACACTGTAGTTTAAAATAATGAAATAAATGAAGTGATGAAAGCATTCATGTTTAATAATCTTTTAAATGTCCTATCGATGTGACATACTAATAGCATTTATTAATATAAGAACTTTTACTTGGTCAAACGTAGCAGTGCTGCAGTGATACACTAATAAAATCCTGCCTTTGAGTAAAAATACATACGCAATGTGATAAAAGATACAATGGGAAAATGGTGGGGAAAAAAGCAAAAATACTGTAAAAAAGATGCCACATATGGTGGCCCAGAAGGGCAAGAGGCCAAAAAATTATCCACTATAAAAAAAAAAGAGATTGTGATTTATTTAAAAAATATGCAAAAAAAAATTATAATAAATGCACCCCTTCAATAAAAACAAACTTGGATAAAAAACTATCTCCTAAAAAACCCCAACTTGTAATAAAAAAAAAGATTTGTGCAAAGAAATAAAACTTGGATGATTTTTAAAATAAAATAATCTCAATTAAAACTAACTTCCAAAAAAAAGTGTTTGAAAATATAGAACTTGATATACCTAAAAAGAAAACCTCTTTTTTAAATATGGTTAATTTAAAAAAACAGAAAAAAGAGAACAAAAAAGAAAAACTGAGAAACCGAAAGAGGTCTTGCTTTAAAATTAAGGTCACCACAAAAAAAGAAAAGGATAAGGTGAAATTTTTTAAGTCCTTCAGGTAATGTGGCTAATGCTAAGAAAGTAATGTCAATGCTTGTTGCAATTGGTCCAATCAAGCAACCAATCAAAACAGAGGAGAGGAGGGCGAGGTATGCACTAAGGCAGTGGTCATCAACCCTGGTCCTCGAGATCTACTATCCTGCATGTTTTAGATGTAACCCACTTCCAACACGCCTGATTCAAATGATCAGCCCATCAGCCAGCTCTGCAGAAGCCTGATAATGACTGTCAGGTGTGCTAGAAGTGGATTACATCTAAAGCATGCAGAATAGTAGAGCTCAAGGACCAGGGTTGGTGACCACTGCACCTCTAGCTTAGCTTAGTTTAGCTTCTCCTAGCCCACAGGTATCGCGGCCCCCTCCCTCACCTCCACACCAATCGGGCGGTGTTTGGATCAACGGCTGACTTTCCTCTCCGTCTCTGCTGGATTTCCCTCAAATCACTGAAGTTTCTGAACTGCTTTACGTCACATGACATGTTTGAGCCCATGAGTTTGAGACTAGTTCAAGAGTTTAAACTCAGGTATGAGTTGTATCCATAGGTTCAGTATGTTGGATGTCCTGAGGCTAAACACCAGACCATGAGCATATGAGTATGAGATGTTTGAATGTATTGCATCTAAACAAAGGATATTCTGAGTTATAACCTATATAAACTCTGTAAATTAGGCAGATCAGGGAGAGACATTTTTCAGGAACAGACTCTCCTAAGCAGTCCCGGCTGCTTGATTCTGATGTCGCATTTAATCCTTTATTAATAAAATCTTTTTATAAAATCAAGACAGTGTCAGCAGAGCCTTCTTCCTTGTCCACTCATCAACATTTTTTGATAAACTACATCACCACATTGCGATTTGATTTCAATGCATTTGTACTTGTATTTATGTGTCATTATTACGTTTTGTATATTTTTCAAGACTGCAATAAATTTTGTTGGTTCAGCTGGGCTAGTTCACTGAGCCCCAGTGTTCGGCTCACCGACCCCCACAGGAGTCGGGCAACTCCCCGACTCACCCCTTCACCTAGCCCAGGTAACACACAGACAGCAGTTTACATGTAGCAGCGGTGAGATGCCACAGAGCCTGTGGCCGCTCTCCCCGTTCAGGGTCTGGGGGAAGAGGAAGATCAACCGGAACTTGGTGAACCACCCCGGCTGAATCAACAACATTTATTACAGTTTTGAAAAATAAACCAAATGTATAAATGACATGTAAATACTAGTAAAAATGCATTAAAATCAGATCACACTGTGGTGATTTGAGGGAAATCCAGCAGACAGGGAGGAAAGGGTCCCCCCCCCCCCCCAGCTACCTGCCATTTTCATCCGTGGTACAAAGGCCAGGGATACCCAGTCCTTGTCCATGAAGAAGGGCCCATGAAGGGTTACGGTCTGGTTCGATCTCTTCCTCGTCCCCACATGCCGTGTCCATCCTGTCCCCGGTGGAGATGAAGTCTCCTTGGGCAAAGTGAAGAAGAAGTGAGTTGGGGAGTTGTAAACATTAACCTCCTTTGTTTTTTCATTCATTACTGGGGTGAAACCAGGAGCAGAGACAAACAGAGACAAACATCTGCCGAGGAACAATAACATATGGACAGGTCCACGGTCTTGCAAAGACATGCCAACTGGAAGTTCTGCCAATACAAACACTGTCTGATCGGGGTAAAGGTTAAGGAAGGGTCTGCGGTACCTGTGGGCTGGGAGAAGCTAAGCCAAGCTAAGCTAATGCGGCAAGACAAGGAGGGCCCGGGCGGGCTTTGAACCCCAGACTCCTGGGTGAAAGTCACACGCGCTAACCAGTCAGCCAAAGGGATATCCCTGTGGCCAAGTAGCCACAGCGCATGATCAGTCGGAGGCATAGTGACAGGCCCGTCACTGTCACACTAAGCTAAACTAGAGGCCTTATGGTGCTGATCCACTAGCAAAGGATGCTCCGCTCCGCTCCGCCTCCATTCATTTCTATGGGATGCGCCTTCTTCACATGCCAGCATGTGAAGGCACTCCTGCAAAGCATTGTGGGAATGTGCCACGCTCAAATTGACGGGGGGGGGGTCGCTCCGTGCTCCTTTGCACTCATTTGCATAAAGTTGAGCAGAGCCCGACTTCATACAAATAAGAGTGCCTTACGCAACGCAAGTATCCAACAGCAGAGAAACGCCTGTGCGGTCCATCATGATGTCGGACGACCGCACACCAATGGAGTCCTACAAAGAATGCGTAACAAGGCATGGAAAAAAGAGTCCGAAGTTGTTGCTGTTGATGGTAAGTGATAACACAAATGCATTCACAGAAATAAAGTTTTTAAGTGGCTACGAGGGAAAAAAGAAAGAGCCCAGTCACGCCCATCCACCAACGGGACACTCCCACAATGTGTTCTTGCAGGGGGCTGCTCCGTGCCAGGGCAGAGCGGAGTGTCCTTTGCTAGTGGATCAGCAGCATAGTGCATACCTCTCCCTCCACTCCTCTGATTTGATTGGTTGTTTGATTGGACCAATCGCAACAAGCATTGACATTACTTGACAGTGGGCAGTCCTGTCACTGTGCCTCCAATTGATCATGCACCCTGGCTACTTGGCCACAAAGAGTCTTTTGGCTGACTGGTTAGCACGTGTGACTATCACCCAAGAGTCTGGGGTTCAAAGCCTGCCCCGGTCCTCTTTTGCCTTGCCACAATTACGTCCTAAATATTAGCCACACACCCCATCCTTTTTTTTTTATGGTGGCCTTAATTTTACAGCAAGACGTTGTTCGGGTAAATTGCCC
>JAPTGZ010001753.1:0-10752 GCA_029814645.1 Fowleria isostigma
AATTAGCAACAGGTGTCAGATTAACACCAATAACTGGGAGGTATCTGAAAGTGTTCTCTAATTTTGATCAGTGTGTTTTTTGCACAATAATGTTTTTTGTTGAAATGCCTTAGTTATTTTGTAAAAAAAAAAAAAAAAAAAGTGTTTTAGTAGCATGGTATAGCCACAACAAAAAGTTATTCAACTGTTGAGCAGTGAAGATGACATTATTTTAGAAAAAAAATCAATTGTTTATGAATTGTTCTCTAATTTTGATCTCCAGTGTAGATTGGTAGACAATTAGGGTCCATGCATATGAAGCTATTTTGGAAAAGTTTATTTGGTTGAAGTGAAGGAAAGCATATAAAGGAAATTCATATCATACCACCACAGTCAATATACATACTTTTTTTCTTGGATTTTGTAAACATATATTTTTCTTTTTAAAGCGGATGTATATGTCGAAAAGAAGGTGGTGATAGGGTGTGTCACACCTCAGCAACCAGGCCTCTTTGTTCAGATGTATCCATCCACATTTTTACAAGATAGCAAAAGACACACACAACAAGAAAAAAAACAAACAAATAAGGATATGTCACTGTCACCCGGGATATACAACCTGTCGTACTTTAGTGTGCACACATAAACCAGCATGCATACACGTACAAACACAAATACACACACACACACAGTCAGCCTCTGAGAGACACTATCTTCGCCTAAAGCTCAGCAGACTGTGAAAGACAAGACAGAATGGAAGGGAGGAGAAAACAAGAAAATGGAGAAACCTAGCATTTTCATCTGACAGAGGGGGTGGTCTGATAGGTGGCAGACAGGGTAACACAATAAAAGTACCATAAAAGTTCAACTTAGATGGGAGTGGTCATCAGTTAACATTTCTTGATGTATGCCGGGGCTGCACTTACTGAAAAGGAATGGAGAATGAAGTGAGAGTGACGATTCGTGATGAGCGGGCCTGATTGTTTAAGCAGAAGCAGAGGGGAGGTGTGAAAACAAAGTGAGCGATGACAGAACGAGACATAGTGAGAGCAAAAAGAGAAAGGGACGAAGTTATTGGCAGAGAGGGAGGAGGAGATTGAACATGGTGATAAGTGCTACCTTTGACTTGCAATGAGCTCTTGGTGGACCACAAGTGCAGCTCAGCCAGGCAGAACGCCATCTGACGAAGGAGTGTAACCCGAGTCTGCAGCCAGGACAAGTGGGAGAGAGAGAAAAGAAGCGACAAATGAGGGGAGGGGAAAAAAAAGACCAAACACAACCAAAGATGCATATCTTGATGAGGCGGCTTCACAGTTTGACACAGATAGCCCTTGGGTCAAACAAAACACACATGTAGGCAAATGGACCAAACACAGGCTCGGACCAGGACTGAGGAGCAGTTAAATCACTCAGGACCTGGACTGGAAAAGTCCCTGTTGACTCTTGAGTCTCTCACATAACGTTTTTATATTTATTGGAGGAAGGTGTGACCCTTTTATGCACAGTGTCGGTATTTTGACACAGAGCTGTAATTGTCTTGATTGGGTACATTTGTGTTCTGTACATTGTGTTAAAGGTAGCTTTGGTGTACTAATGCACGTTTACAACTAATTTATTTGACATAAATGGTGCAAGTAAATAAGTTTGACTTCTTCCTGCCTTTTGGGCTACTAGGGGTGTATATTAACAGTAAATTGCTGTATATATTTATGTATTATGTATATGGTGTACACATGATATTTATAACTAATGCCTCTATGCATATTTGTTTATGTAAATTTCTCTATGTATGTGTGTTTACAACAAATTCTCTGTATGTCTGTGTACACATAATGAAATGTATATAATCAGTATTGTACATGGAGTGTACAAGCTCGAAATCAATCAATCAATCCATCGTACAACCTTGAATTGAAAATTTGTAATACACTTTTACCAAGAGAGAATATTTTTTCCTCTTTTTTCTCTGTATTTTGCCTGATAAAGTGAGTAGTGTAGCAGTTTTCATTGTCATATTAGTGTCCAGCTATAGTAACGGTAGTATACAGTCACAGAAAAATTATTAAACCATCACAAATCATCAAAAACAATGTTTATGCAGTCAAGTACTAATTCTTGTGCGTAGTATGCAACTAAAACAGAAAAGAAAACACGGAATGACTTAAGCACTGTTTTTGTTAGTACAATGCCATAGCTACTGATGTAAGAACAAGTGATTTTGGTTATTATCAAGAAAACAAAAGAAAATTGATAAATATCAGCTAAAATTAAATCTTATCAGCTATTTTTGTTGTTATCATTATATTTGTCCAAGAAAATGTACCTTTAGTTGTACAGGCATTACAATGGACAAGAAATAGAAGAAAACATAGGTTGGTCTAATAATTTTTTATGTGACTGTATATTATTATAGAATTCCAGTGCTTTATTTACTCTCAAAATTAGTAGAACATGTACACAGCCCTTGCTCAGTCTCACAATTTTTTGATTATACTAATGGGCAATCTTTCTACCAGTACTTACAACAGTTTTCTCAAACTGATAGTTCTTCACGTCATTATCCATGGCATTTTCCCTGTCATTATGTTTTATGTATTTTTATGGAGAAAAGAGGAAAGACATATCCATGCATAGAACCACACCACACAGCTAAATATCTGCACAATCATTTATAGAAATTCCATACCTAATAAACAAATACTTTGACGCTGAAGCTTTCATTCATAATCAATAATGATTGTTTCACTCTTCAGTCAGTGTTGTGTGTGTAATGAGTTACAAAGTAACATTTAACAGTGATGTAACTACTTTTTTCAGGTAAAAAGTAGTCTTAACGCATTACTACTGAAAATTTGGTAATGAGACATAACTCCTTTTTCAATTCGGTACAACATTAATTTTTTGTACGGAAAGATTTGCCAAGTGTCACATACAATTTCTACCCCCCCATTTTTTTTTTATGTCCCTAAGAATTATGTGCTCCAAAGCACTGGACATAAGAAAACACATTCTGTGAAATGCCTGAGCAATAGTCATGAGCTCTCATTTCACCAGGTAACTAAACATGAGTTGAACAAAAAATAACCCCTTATGTATTTTGTGCTCACCTATATGTTCATAAGATGTATGGAGGCTGTGTGATTTCATATTGTTTTGAAGGGCTTAGTGGTGGTGTTGAAGCCTACAGTAGTCCTGTAGTCAACGTTTTCTTGTCAGCTGCTCTGTGGCATTTTTTACAACAAAAAGTACAAAACAAATACCTGTTATGTCCTCCATAGTAAATGGTAAATATTAAATGGTTGGTACTTATATAGCACTTTTCCGCACATTAATGTGTGCCCAAAGTGCTTTACAATACAAGCCTCATATTCACCCATTCATGCGCACACTCATACACCAGTGGGCAGCTGCTGCCATGCAAAGCAAGCCTCACTGGGAGCAATTTAGGGTTCAGTGTCTTGCCCAAGGACACTTCAAATATAGTGGGATTCAAACCGCCGACCCTTCGATCATTGGACGACCTGCTCTACCAACTGCACCACAGCCCCCCCTGGTAGAACTGTATGTTGGCTTACACATTTAGGAACAGATATGTGGTTCTGCCCAAAGTCCAGCAATGTAAAAGTAACGTAAAAGTAGCAAGAAATGTCAATGTTTCCATAGAGGGTAACTAAATAAAGTAATGGATTACTTTTAAAGAAGTAACTAGTAACAAGCAAAAGTTACTTTTTAAAAGTGACTTCCCCAACATTGTCTTCAGTACATCATAACTGGGTCTGGCGACTCTTCCAACTCTTTAAAGCATGGTGTGCATTAAAATCATATTATTCAGACCTTTGAGGACTAAAATTTGCCAATTTACCTGCACTTGAGGAAGTTAGATGTGTGAATCTCTTTGTTTTGATAACTCATCACTATTAATACTGACATGTAGCATCCACAAATGGTTTTGTGACTGCACAGCATACACATATACCACACACCTCTAAACTCAGGGTGACAGGGAGACAAGTTCATGCACCTTCTTTCACACGTCGGAAGCGAGCAATGATAGATGCACACTTTAGCCCTGACGGCTTAAACAAAGCCGGTAGCATTCCACACATCAGTGTCTTCTAACAACACAAACACTTCTAAGAAAGGACTTAACTCTCCTTCTTTCTTCATTACAGTCTATTCTGAGGTCATTATACTTATGTTCCAGAAGGGTTGCTCTATGCTGGGGCTAATCTGACACCTCACTTTAATTGGACAAATACAAACATCTCAAACTTTGGAAACAGGGGTGGTCAAAGTCATTTGAGTTGAGAGGCCACATTAAGCCAAATTTACTCTGAAGTGGGCTGGGCCAGTGTAATAATAACATAATAATATATAAATAATGTCAACTAAAAAACTTTCCTCTATGTTTTACAGTTAAAAAAGTACAATTATGCAATGAAAATTTTTACATCTACCAAGTATCCTTTAAAGTGAAGAACATGAATAAACTGAAATTTCTTAAGAAAACTAAGTGCAAATTTAACAATATTATGCTTCAGTTTATCATTTACACATTAAATTACAACTTAGAGATCACAGTGGATCTACAAATACACAAAACATTTAATAACAGGCAGAGTATTGGTAAAGTTGCACTTCAGACATTTCAAAATGTTCATATTTGCTCAGGTTATTCACATATTTTGTGAAATGACAGTTTGTTTTAGTGTAAATACAGCAAAGTGACATGAAAATGTTTATATTTACAAAGAGAAAAATTTGGAGTTGTGAGATTATTAGGGTTAATAATAACCTCACATAACCTGTGAGGTTATGTGAGGTTATCATAATAACCTGTTATTACAGGTTATTATGATAGTTTACTGGTCTGACCCACTTGAGATTAAAATGCTCTGTATAAGGAACTAAAATAATATCTTCAGTGTAATTTTTGTATTTCACAAATTCATTCTACAGGCCAGACTGGACCCTTTGATGGGCCGGATTTGGCCCTGGGCCGCATGTTTGAGACCCCTAATCTGGACAGTCACACGATGTGTTTAATTTCTAATGTTACACACAGGCCAGTGTAGGATCTGTAAAGTGTTGCAGAGGTGTGGATATACTGCTGTGATGCCCATTCATTTCTCTATCTGTGTGGCTAACGCTCTCCATCTCTGCACCCTCTCTCTCTTATTTACTCTTTAATGCTGAGAGGGGGCTCTCTTATCTTTTTCTCTTGCTCCTCTTGGTGTGTGGAGAAAAATCTCATTTTGCCACTCAACCCCCAAAACTACAAGTCCCAACAAAAATACACAGATAACACAGGGTGCCATGGAAACGCCTGGGCTAGCATGGCATGGCAGCAACAGCGTAACGAGTTTACTGACATAAGAGGATTCTTTCATCCTCTCATAACCAGCTTTTTTAGAGGAAGTCAGCCCTTTTGGAGGGAAAACCTCATTTCAGCCAGCTTTCATTTAGTTACTGCCAGTCCAGCTAGCCTAAAAGTTCTTGAGACCTTGTTCTGTAGAGCTGTCAGGGTCTCAGGGAATTTATGGGAGAATAGAAGAAACATGGGGGTTGACAGATAAAAAAATGAGAGCAAAATAAAATGGGCATTAAATGTGTGTCCATCATCCTTGTGGATGGATCGACATACAGTACCCAAAACCGGGCAAACAAGAGGGAAGACCGGTTATATCAAGGCAAGGTGTTGTTGGAGTATATTTAACCATCTCTACATCACACAACTGTCAATCTGAGTCTACATCTGCACACTGCAATACTATCAAATACGTACTTGCTTTTGTCCCTAATTGACATGGTATAGCTGTTACTGTTTGGACTATGTGTTTGTACGGTGAATATACAACATTTAAAGTAACAAATCAACAAGCAAAAAGCAAGTCAACAACATACCATGCATGGGTTTAGGTTAAAATCACCTAATAGTGAGTGTAAATAAAACACAAGAGCTACAAAACCTACTGCTTATTTTCAATCAGCTGTGTGAGTATCCAGATTTATATCATAGCGATGTAGAGTGAGTAATAGATTAGACAAAGAATGTGTCAGCTTTGTTTAACAGTTGTGCAGAGGCCCAGTGAACAAGCTAACACACACTTGATGGTATTATCTTTTTTTTTAATTTATTTTTCATACTGACATCATACTGGAGTTGTGAGGCCTAAATGATGGGACTGCTGTGTCCACTTACACCACTATACAGGCAAGCCTTGGTTATGGTTTTAACATTTCTTGGTTCAAAGATGCATCACAATGTGAACTATTCACACTTCTACTAAGTCACTCCAAAAGGATTTACAGTTTTGATTTGTGAGGCAAGGCAGGTAATGAAGATTCACCCCTCTATTCCTTTGCCATATGCATGTTAATATGAATTCACAATACCTGATAGAGAAGCATGAATGATATTTAACATTTCCTTTTAACATAATGCAGACTGCAAATACACATGCTCTTACACAAGCTAACAATTATACATCCCTGTTGACAGCCCATGTAGAACTAAAAGTCAAAAGTACACCAGTAACTTCTAGGAAGCAGTTATGTTACAATCATAAAACATCTGCTTTTGACAAATTATGATAAAGAAATCCCATTTTTTCATTTTCTATGATGAATAAAACTATGAATATGCATTCATCTGTATATGCGCTCACAGTACATGTACAGACAGTTGATACATGCACACTGACATATACACACACACACAGTAAGCTGTGCAGGTCCTGGACAGCTGCCACACTCTGTTTTCTGGCTGAGGTTGCTGTGGGTTACCTTTCCCCCTGCAGAGCTTTGTGGGGGTGCAGGGCTAGTGTACATAGGACGTGGATGAAGGGTGGGTGGGGGTCTAGGTTATTGTACCCTGTCTTTACACAAGTAAAGAGGCTGTTTTAACATCAAAGCAGAGGAGGGAAAACATATGAGTCCCCTTTCAAACACAGTCCACAGGAACTGCGACCTTGTCTGCTCTCTGCATCTCTTTCCATGCTCTTCTTTCACTTCGCCCTCTGGGCAGTTATTGAGTCTGACAGTATGTGTGTATGCACCTGTGTGTGCAAATAGCAACACAAAGTGTCACTGTGCAAGCATGGATGTGTATTTGTGCATTAGTGAAAGTTATTTTGTGTAAATGTTTAATTAAATCATATATTCAGCTAGGGCTTGGACTATATGGAAAAAAAAAAATCAGGTTAGGATGGTTTTGTGTTGAATCTGACAGCTGTTTAGACCTTGGTCCTGTGGGTAATCTCATATTAAGAGTATCAATTCTCCATCACTAAGAAAATCAAATAGCACTAACCTAACCTTAAAACAATACAAACAGATGGAAAGTGTATTCACTGTTCTCCCACAAGCAGTGGCACACACACAAAAAAATTAAAATTAACTTATTAACGTGTGACCCAACTTTTTAACATAAAATAAGGTAAGGCTTTTAAGGTATTATATGAATAAACAGGAACAAAAAATATTTCTAATGAAAATTACACATTTGCAAAATGTGCTTTGAGAGACATTAAAACTGTCTATGACTTTCACCGATTTCACCAATTTTTCATCACATCTACATAAGCCGAGTCATAGCCTAAGTTTAGTTTAGTTCTAGTTTAGTTTATTTCAAGCTTATGCACTTCATGTACAGTGGCAATTCATATACATGCACAATAATCAGTACGGTTCATATACATTTTATACATGTGTACACAGTCATACATAGAAGGATTGACCAAAAAAAAGGAAAGGAGAAAAGTAGAGCATGCCAAATGTGCAAGATCCATACAGGAAGACTCTGTGTATAGAGTTATACATCCAGAACTGTACATGAAGAATATGCATATGAAAACATTTGTACAAAAAGACACAAATAAACTTGTAGATCGTTAATATAAACTATACCTAGTGGATTTATACAGGAAGGTTATTGGAGTAGAAATACATAGAGACTATACATGTAACATATACCTGAGGCACATGCAGAGAAGTATCCGTAGCAAGTGCATATAGATATAGCAGTTATATTGCAGAACGTTATGTGTACACTGTAAATATAAGACATCATTATACACACGAGTCCCCGCTAGTATACCACCCCTGAAGAAAAAAAAGCCCGAAGGGGAGTGAGAAGAAGCAGAGGTTATTTACCCCCACCCCCAGTTTCACCATGTAACAAGCATGGTGGACTTTCGAATTAGAAACTTTCTGTGAAGATTCAATAGTATACCTAGTTACCAATGCGCATACTTTTAAAAAAAAATTTATTTACTTATTTATTCATTTTAGTTTTATTCTTTTAATTTTTATTTATTTATTTTAAGCATCAGGAATCTGTAAGCCTTTCTGTGATTACACATCTGAATCTCTTTCCTCAGGGTGAATAATTTTGACATGAACTCCACCATAAACAGTCATTGTGTTTACATACCTAGCCATTAGATAACTCAGGCATTTTTGGAAATTTGTCACGGCGTGCATTGTGGGAAACAGAGTTCCACATAGAGACAACTCGCTGGCTTTCACTTGGTCGACATTTTTATTGTTGCTGCTACTGCAGCTGTGTGGAACTCCTCTTCCCACAATGCACGCTGTGACAAATTTCCGCACTTGTAGAGCAGGCCCAGGCAACAAACACTGAGTTGAGTTAGCGAGGTTTCAGGAGGTAGGGGAAAGGTAAATGAACTTCACAACAACAGGAAATGCAGAGAAATTAGTAGTCCGTGTTAAGTTTCACTTTGCAAAGGGGCGTATGGTTGTATATGAGGTACATGCAGCACGAACCACACCCCCACATATAAACCCCCTGCAAAATAACCATATCATGAAACCACGATTATTTCTCTGACGATAATCGTAACACCAAAATCTCTAATTGTTACATCCCTACAGTTAAGTAAAGTAATATTTGTAATTTTCCACACATAACACGTTTTGACCTGTTGGGAGAATTAGAGCTGAAAAAGACAAAAAAACAAAAACAAAACTGACCTGCGCAACAGGTGCAATAGACTATTTAAGTCCTGATTTTCTCCTCAAGAGGGTATGTTGAGATAGACAAATCATCAAGTAAGCTTTTACTTGGCGTGCTGAAATGCATCCTTTAGAATAGTAATCAATGAAAAAAACATCCTTTAGTCGTTCATACCAACCAAGGAGTTATGCTGGCAAACTAGGACGAAGCATTTGATCAAAATATTACCAAAACTACAAAACAACCAACATCACAACATTTTTATATCTATAAAAGAAAAGCAAAACGTACAATTCCTTCTAGAAGTCTAACTCATATTGGGGCTGTATTCTTCAATCTGGACTTTACTTTTATTTCTCTGTTCAGCTTTTTATGATGTTAGTTACACTGAAATAATGTATGAATACAAACAACAGGGTTCATATCTGGCGTTCATCCCAGTAAATCAGGGCTGCAGTCCAAAGTGAGAGAGACGAGCTCTAAATGAAGGCAGTCAGAAGTTTTGTTTGACATCTTATGAATTCTTTTTTGTCGGTATGCACTTTTTACCTGGCTTCCTTTTCCTCACTCTCTCACATTCACACATGCCAGAGGCAGTGCTGTCAGCCGCCGCAGCCGTCCCATCAGTGCGAGAGGAGTGATGTGGTAAATTACAGGGTTAAAGAGCTGCCATAGGGTGACTGACAGAAGACCATCACAGCCCTACCTGCTCCAACATTCACACCAAGCTTTACAACACACATACAGGTACACTGCAAAAACTCAAATCTAAGTGGGAGGAAATATCTTAGATTTAGGTGATTTTTCTTATTTTTTTGTCTGACAAGATGGTTCTTCTAAGCACATAGATTGTTTGACTTGTTTTAAGCATTTTGATCCTAAATTATCTCAATAAGATATTCCAGCTTGTTACTGAAATTTTATGACATATACTGAGTAATGCACGTTTGAACGTAGAATGCTGACAGTTACAAAGCCATTTCTACAACACCTACAAGCAGTGGCGTGCACACTTTTTGAAGGGCAAGGGTGAAAAGAACAAAAAGGGCACATACAGGCACACGTACTGGCTCCCAAGATGTTACTTAGCACTTGTTTTGGCTCCCAAGAGGGCACTTTACCACTTGTTTTGGCTCCCAGTGGACACTTTAGCATGTGTTTTGGCTCCCCAGAGCCATCCCAGAGGGTACTTTAGCACACTTTTTGGCTCTTAAGATGGTAGTTTAGCACATATTGGCTCCACAAAATGACACTTTAGCACGCATATTGGCTCCAAATAGTGCACTTTATAGCATGTTTTGGCTCCCAAGACATCACCTTAGCATGCATATTGGCTCCCAAGAGGGCAATTTAAAGGGCATTTCCCCTCTGCCCTTTCCCTGAGCACACCACTGCCCACAAGCATAACAAGTTTTTTCAAAGTAAAAAAATTCTTATTTCAGACATCAAACAATCATGACTTGAGGAAAGAAGTCACGTTTATTTTATTTGCATCAAGGAAACTTTGCTTGTTATTAGTAAAAATACACTAATTTTAAGATATTTCTGGGTTTATAGAGGTTAGGTATATTAACTTGTTTTTGAAAGTCTTGATAAACCTCATTTTCTTGCTCCATTGGCAGATAATTTTGCTTAGTTCAAGTAATATTCCCTCAATTTTTGTCTTTTTTTTCCCCTTGTTTTGAAAGGTGACTTTTTACAGTGTGCTTGTGAAAATTGCATGTCTGTTTGTCTGTTGGCTTCTCCTTGCCTTATTTTTCACTCTCAATGTGCCTTCCCCTTTTAAGGCTTTGTTT
>JAPTGZ010001760.1:0-10752 GCA_029814645.1 Fowleria isostigma
AAAAAAAGGAAAAATGATCACTTAATCCAGGGGCGTCAAACATGTGGTCCAGGGGCCAAAACCAGCCCGCCAAAGGGTCACAGGGTTAAAAAAAATTGCAATGTCATTTTTTTCCAATATGGTGCAGCCCTACACCCCTGACTTAACCCTATTGGTTGTCCTAGTATGGGTGGTGTTCACCTCCACCTATCACCGCATCTGTTACATTTGAAAAAACTGAACCTGTTCTAATGGTCGTCAAATCACGTCTTGATGAAATAACAGAGGTGTCAAAACTCGTCATTAAAGGTACGGAGGGTGGTGTGGGTTTGTCAAATGTTGTCTTTACGGGGGAAAGAGTTAACATATACATAACATATATATGGGTTGGGGGGGGAGGGGGGATAGAGTTGAAAAAACATGGACGCAGTTTACCGCCTTTCCAAGCGGCATCAATAAGATAACAGGCACAGAGTGTATATATAAAAACATATATTTATTGTTCTGTTACTGTCGGTTAACGTGTTCAACAATAAATGGCGGCAGGTCGGGAGACATACTGTACACGTGTTTAGAACGCTGAAGGAAGCCTGTGTTTGCGTTTGTCCGTTCAGTGGCGAATACCAGAGTCCGAGCGGGAACGCGACCGGTATGTGTGGGCGGTACGGTCGACGGTCCGACGCCACCGTTCAGCCTCTGCTCAAAGTGGTTCAACTCCTAAACAGGTACATTTACAAGAGGGCTAAAAATACTGTACATTGTTCTTTATATTACCGCTCCTTCCCCTTCTTACTTATTTTTTTTAATTTTTTATTCTTTATTAATCCTTTCTTTAGGACAGTGATAACTACTCACCATTTTCTTCCACCAAAAGTTGAAGAAAGTCAAGTAAAGCTTTTAAAAAAAATGAAGTGATATTTAGTTTGTAAAGACATGGTGGTGTGACGTAGAGGTGCTCCATACATGATAAAATAGTGTGTGGATTAAAATAGATAGAGGTTATATATATATTTATATACTATATAGACTTTATAAAGGCTTAAATCTCTAGGTACAAGGACAGCCACCAGTGCCGTCCGCACACATTCCTCAGTACAAAACCTTTAAACGCAGCAACAAACTCACACCTGCTTTGTCTCATTTTCACTCCGTGGACCATTAAGTCTTGTACTGTACATCTGCAGGAGAAAAAAAAACCAAAAAAAAAAAAACAAAACACATAAAACAACACAGGATCCTGATCCCAGAAGTACATTTTACCCAGTGACAAGCTCAGCTGTTGAGGATTTATGATGTGAATTAAAAAGAACACAGGGTGCAGCTGTGGAACATGCAAAAAAAAAAAATAAAGCGACTAAACCAGAGAAAGGAGAGAAAAACATCTGGATGGGAAGAGTCTGTTAACCGCAAAACGGAATAAAAAGGCAAATATTATACAAATTTGCAGCTTTTGACATAATAATCCCACCAATGTAATAACAGTCGCCTACCACAAATGTAATAATTATTGTATTTTTCTGTTGGGGACGGTAAAAATCTTCAGTTTCCAAAAATGTAATAATAGTTCATCACAGACATTTAAGTCATTCATGCGTGGATATTTGTTCGTCTTGTCCGAGGTGTTTAATTACAAACACAAAAGGAAGAACAAAACAAATGAAAATGTTGTAAAGGTTTTATGATAAAGCTTCAGTATGAATGGATATGATTTATTCTCATTAAGTTTAACAGAAGCCTATGTTTGAACCATGGAAATAATAATAATAATAATAATGGCACTGGCTACTGACAGTACTGTGCAGAGGTGGCAAAAGTACCGTACTCACGTTTTGTACTTAAGTAGAAGTACAGCTACTTGTGTGAAAAAATACTCTCATAAAAGTACAAGTACTGATTCAACTCCTTTACTTAAGTAAACGTAAAAAAAGCACTTCTCAATTGTAATAAATTACAAAAGTAAAAAGTAAAACTGCCATTTTTGCCATACTTATTTAACCAGACAAAATCATAAGTTTGCGTTTTCTAATTCTGTAGTGAATGAAGCCACATATTTAACATACTGTCACGTCTGTTTAGTTTTGAAAAAGTAACGAGCCTATTCTGAGAATGTAAAGAGTATAAAGTACAGATATTTACGCAAAAATGTAGAGTAAAATTAAAAAGTTACCAGAAAAATAAATACTCAAATAAACAGATACCTAAAAAATCTTAAGTACAGCAACAAAGTATAATAAATACTTTGTTCACAAAATATTAATTTGACTATTACCACAGACCCAATCAGACATTAGTATTTGCGCCAGAGCCAATCACAGATACTGTTACATGAACTCATTAACCTCTTGTTGCCATGGTACTGTGGTAATATATGGCGTATACTTCAATGCATTTTTTTAGTGGCTGATTTAAATCAATGTTGGATTTACCTACCGGCGCACTTGGCATCATGGCTCTGCTTGAAAATCTGCAGGAAAACTATTTTATTTTTGACCAACGATTGAATCTGAATCTGCCTCACTATCTTCCGACATATTACCTATTGCGCTAAATCTCCGCTGTGTATGAAGTCGACCTATGTACTATAGAATTGCCTTGATACTTTTCAGGACATTTCTGGATGTGAAAAGTTACTAGTCCAGACACGATATACCGAAGGCGCTGATTGGCTCTGTGGTAAAAGACAAACCAATATTTCGTGCCACAGTACTGTGTTAATAGACACTTTGAAATAAAATGTCTGGATATGATTATGAGAGCGATGTAGAGGGGGAGGAGCACACTGAGGGGAAATGAGGCGTTACGTTTGTGGTAGGAGACTGTTATTACCTCCACCAAGGAGGTTATGTTTTTGCTGTCGTTTCTTTGTCTGTTAGCAACTTTATGCAAAAACTACTGGACGGATTTGGATGAAATTTTCAGGACAAGATGGAAATAACATAAGGATTATATTTTGGGAGTGATCCAACATTTTACTCCGGTCCAAATGCGCTAATTTGGTTCGAATGGTGCTAGTTATGGTCTCTCCTCTCTCCTCCCATGTGGGTGTGGGCGGGGCTTCACTGAGCTGTGTGTGTGAAGAAGGGGGAGTGGCCAGGTACCGGTGCAGTCTGTCCGTCTGTTAGCAACTTTCCTTTACTTTAAAATATATACAAATAAATGTGGGATTATTACTTTGATATGAGTCACAATATGGGGGGAACTATCATTCTTGGCGGAGGTCTGGGCTTTCTGAGTGCTTTTCTGGTTTCATTTGTGGGATTATTGGGTTAAAAGCTGTGGATTTTTATTCCGTTTGTGAGGCTAACAGCGTCATTGCAGAGTCCAGAAACATGGTCCATCCAGATGCAAATGAAGGTGAAAGTAGTGAGTTAAACATCCTTTAACGGTGTTGGACTTGTCCGTGTCTGTTCGTCACCTCTGGGAGAGGCTGAGGCTCATGTCCACTCACATCGACTCCAGACCGGGAGGAACCGACCAAAACCAGAGCTCCAAAAAGGTCCGTTTTAAGCGACGAGCGCGGGATCTGAGCTCCTGTTGGCTGCGAGACAAGAAAATGGGAGGCCGGTTGGGTGGAATGGAAGCAAATCTGGTGCCAAACAGTGGTTCGGTTTGAAGGTGAGTGCGTCGGTGAAGCCGGTGAGACCAGGTCCAAATGTCCGTGTTTCAGTCTGGGGGCGAACGTTTACATTCCACACGCTTTCAAAACAAGTCCGATCGTGCTCGTCGAACTTACAGAAACTCCGGCGGGGGTTTCCTCCTGCTTCGCCGTCGTGTCCTCGGTCTCCATCTAGGAGCGCCCACGTTCAGACCGAATGTGCAAATGTCTTCCGTAACGCAGAACCGATCAAAAACAACGTAACAACAACAACAACACAATAGATACAGACATTATTTGCAGTCCCTGACGCATCGTCCGTCTCCCACCAACTGTAAGAAGTGACTTGAACTTTGCAGAGTTGAACTGAAACCAATCAGTTTATGTGCCACAAAACTAATGGAAGAGATTAACAACAGACTGCATAATGTAATAAAAAGGTTCAGATACGGTCACATCCAAAAGTAATGATAAAACAAAGGTATTCATTGCACATACTCCGGTAAGAAACTAAACCAACGGCCAGGGCAGTTGAGTCCCATTAACTTCAAAACTTGAGCTCGAAAAAGGAGGCGGAGCATCTTTAACCCATAAAGACCTGTTATCTGTACTGTTTAATCGCAGATCCCAAATTAATGTCTATCTTTATTTAATTTTTCTTAAAAGAGTGATATTTAGTTTTTTAAATGGAATTATTCATTCTAAAACATGTCTCTGTGGTCTACATAAACTGTAAATGTTATGTTTGGGTCTGAATTCTTCATTAATTCAACTCCACAGGTCCATCTTTAACCCTATTTCTGAGTAATGAGCTGAGAAAAGTAGTTTTGAGCACTGGCCCTTTAAATGCAAATGAGCCACCTCACACAGTAATGATCATTTTAGTTAATTCTGCTACATTTGAGAGTAGAAATTTGACTTATAGCCATATGTGCAGCAGTAAAATGAATCCAAAATGGCCAAATGTAAGAGTAAACATCAGAATCATTATCCTGTACTTTCATTATTAGTAAAGGAGTGATACTTTTCTTTTTTAAATGAAATTATTTATTCTAAAACATATCTCTGTGGTCTACATAAACTGTAAATGCTATGTTTTGGTCTGAATTCTTCCTTACTTCAACTCCACAGGTCCATCTTCAACACTAGTTCTGAGTAATGAGATTAGAAAGGTGGTTTTGAGCGCTGGCCCTTCCATCCATTTAAATTGTTATTCTGAGATTAAAATCAGAATTCTAGTTTTTGTTGCTGTTTTTTTTTTTTAATTATTGTGCTGACAAAAAGTCTAATAATTCTGACATTTTTCTCAGACTTCAGATTGACAATAAAACTATCATATAAATATATTTATTGTGTTTTATATTTGAGCATTAATTCTCATTATTTATTTTGTATTTGGTACATGACGACTTATTTAATGTATTTTTATTAAAAAAAAAAAAAAGTCAAGTACTCCCTGGGCTTCGTCCAAGTGTTTCCATGGTAACCACAGAGCCTCTGAACATTCAAATGGGTTATATTTGATAACCATGACAACAAATTGTATTTTCCACCCATTTTTTTTTAATTTATTTTTTTACATGTATTGATCGAATTATTGGATCAGAAGTTATTCAACATTTATCTTGATGGTTTTGGTTGTTTGGGTCTTTATGGGTTAAACCTGCTCCGAAAAAGCCAAACTTCAGCTCAGTGTCCATCATCTACCCCGTTCAGATGTGTATCGTCTGGTTAATACAACATGTGAGGGTGACGCTCAAACTGTCTCTAAGCAACACTTATTTATTGATTGATTTCTTACTAATTTAAAGTCAATAAAACAGCGTCTTGTTCCTGTAATTGTATCGTCTCTGATAAAAGCTCCTTTCGTTTCAGAATAGACCATATATGGTAGATCTTTGGCTTAAGTGGTAAAATAGATTTTTACTATGAATTAATATTGGATTAAAAAAATATCTCACCCTGCTTGGATTTGGTTTTTTGCAGAGCGCATTTATCAACGGTCAGGAAGTGTTTCTTGACCGTTATTTTGTCCCGTTCCCTTCATATCAAATAGTTTCCCTTCATTTCTCTGTTTGGTTTTTACAGATTTTATACAAGCACGTGTTGAAAACTGAAACGATGCTTAAAACACTGCACTATACGTGTCATGAGATCAAATCATTTCAATGAAAATCTCAGTCTCGAGTGTTTTTTCAAAACACTTGAGATCTGTGGTGTAATTCTTAGATGTCAAGCGAAATGTCGGAGTTCGAATATTAAAACGAAATATCGGATGTAATGAGTAAACCCCCCCCCCCCCCCACAGACAGCCGTCATGAAAATTGTATCAAATGTACAGCTTTCGCGACTTGGTAATGCAGAACTCGGCTGAAAACCCCCCCCCAAAAAAACATAAAACGACATTCAAAAAAAAAAAACTCTCACGTATTTGATGACTTTCTTTGATGCGGAGTTGATGCGAGTGTTCAGATATGACATGTGAGATGTGATCGGCTACACAACCGAGTGAGTCGGACTAATGAGAGCGCGCCGATTCACCGCCAGGAGCCAAACGTCTTTTAACTTCCAGTGTTTGTCCTGGGATTTTGGATAAGACAGACAGCCGCTACATTTGCTGGATGATTTAACTGTCATCTATCGGTGGCGTGAATGCGGCGGTTAACCCTGAACATGATAGAGACGCCGACTCTCGCTCCAAAACAGGGGGGTCTCAAACATGCGACCCAGGGGCCAAATCCGGCAAATCCAAATTTGTGAAATGCAAAAAAATGACACTGAAGATATGAACAATCAAGGATGTACAGATAAAAATGATCTAAAGTGGGTCAGACCTGTTACATACTATCATAATTACCTATGAATAGTAATAATAAACACATTTTTCTCTTTGTTTTAGCGGAAAAAAGTAAAATTATATAAATATGTTGACATTTATAGACAAAAAATGCAAATAACCTACTATTTTTTGAAAAATAAGTGCATTTATACTAATATTCTGCCTGTTATTACATTTTTTTTTGAATTTGTAGATCCACTGTGATCTGTACGCTGTAATGAACATGTGTAAATAATAAACTGAGACAGAATATTATTCAAATTGCTCTTATTTTTCTTTAGACGAGACACCGCAGGCAAAAACAGATTTTTCATGCAGCGGTTGATTTTGAGATTTTGTACTAGTTTACTCCTTCAGTATGCTGCTATAAGGAAAAGCATGAAAATATACATTAAAGTCTTTATTTTTTTTATAGTTTGTTTATTTGCAAAAGTAAGTTTCTCCTGGAAAATTAGCATTCCAAACCCTCGTGCCGTGTTTGGTCTGTTTACTGAAGTCTGTCATGTCTGGTATTGTTGTAAAGCTCTGAGTCTCTGATTCTGTTTTTGATCAATTGTTTTCTATCAAATTCCTTCATTTAAATCTTTAAATGCCATTTTCTCAAAATGAGTTTTTTCTCATACTCTGAGCCACAAATCTCCACTTCAGTAGCACTTACATGAACCAGACTTTACAGTGTTACTCCTGTTGATATTTTAAAGGCTTTTACAGAGGGGTTTGTTTATATAGCATTCATAGCGGGGTTTATGTAAGATTTTAATCCTAAAAAGATGGAAAATTAATCTTTTTATGGCTGTTGACTGTATTTTTCTGATTTATGGATGATAAAAAGAGATATCTAAACCCCCCCTAGAAAAGCCTTTGACTCAAATATGTAATAAAATGAAACAAGAGTTTTGAATATGTCTTCATCCAGTATTCAGATTTATGTTCTGGAAAGTTATGCAAATCTGTGCATATCTAATGACATAATGCCTCATTTAATTAGTTAAAGATAATATTTTATAAAACTTATAAAACAAAAAAAAAATATCATCTTATTGTAACCACTCAACTAGGGAAGTTTCATAATGATATATATTAAATATTTTTCCCCTGGGGGTCTCATCTTAATAGATTTCAGGTTCATGTTATTCACATTTTTAAAGGATAGTTTGTAGATGTAAACATTATAATAATGTAATTTAACTTTTTTCACTGTTATTCTTTAACTGGTTCGGTTCACTTCAGATCATATTGGGCTGAATGTGGCCCCTGAACTAACATGAGTTTGAGACCCCTGACCTAAAACACAGAGATCGGACGTCCAGCTGTTCACTTTAAATCAACCACTGTGGCGGTGGCCGTGACAACTAAGCGTCACACTGTAGCATCAGCAGAAGTTGGACTGGTTGCCATAGTAACCGCTGGGGGATCAGAGCGGCTGTGACTGTGTCAGGTGAAAGGCGTGTCCTAGATGTGTTTGGGTTTGGTTCTGAGCGGCGTGCGTGGCCTGGCTCTGGGGGTGTGGCTGCGGCTGCTGCAGGATGTTGACCACCCGGCTCAGCGTGTCTGTGGACGCGAACGCCAGGTACTGACAGCACAGCCAGTCCTCCAGGCTCACGCCGCAGGCTGTGTCCAGGGAACGCTCCGCAAACTTGATCATCATCAGAGTCCGCTTCAGGTCCAGCCAGTTCTGGAGCGTGGCCTCGCGTTGGCTGGACGTGGCCCCTGACATGGGGCCCGTGGCGCTGCAGCCCAGCGCCTGGAACAGGTCCTCCCGGGGGCCCCAGAGCAGACACTGCAGACAGGCCCGGGCCTCCGACATGCGGATCCTCTCGGAGGGGTTGACGGTCAGCAGTAACCGGGCCAGCTGTTGGAGTCCCTGCGAGTACAGCGACCGCACCGGCAGCGGCGGCAGGTCGGCCCACGTGTACTCGCGCTCCTTCAGCTCCGGCGTCTCCTCAAAGGGGTTGGGCCGGTGCAGCATCTCGTAAATCAGAATCCCCGTCTGAAACTCGTCGCACTTGCGGTACTGAGTGGCCGTGACAATTTCAGGTGCCAGGCGTGACTGGTCGCGCAGCGTACCGGGGTCGGTGACCATGAGGGTGCTCTTCTGTTTGGCTTGGGAGAAGTTGCTGATAATGAGGCGGGCGGGGCAGGTGGCGTTGGCGGCGGCAGCAGCAGCACTGGCAGATGTTGCACCCGAAGCGCCGCTACTGCCGCCGCTGTTACTGTTGTTGTTTGGCTCGAGGACGTCTGCGTTCCAGGGGTTTCCGGGTTGGCAGTGCACCAGCAGCAGGTTTTCCAGGCGTAGGTCGCAGTGGGTCACATGGTACGGCTTCATGTGCTCCAGGCCCGAGCACAGCTGGAGCAGCAGGAGGCAGACCTGGCGCTCGTACAGCTCTGGGTTCTGGGTATGTCGGGGCGTGCCCTCTTGGACAAAGTCAGCCACCGTCTGGAAGGGAACCTCACGTGTGATCACCACCACGCGGCTCCTCAGGGACCCCACGGTGTTCATGTGCGTGGTCGTTGTCGGGGTTTCGTCTAGTTTACTGTTGGTCGGAGATGCTCTGGAGTCCGTCGTCTTGGTTTCAGTCTTACTTTCTTTCTCCTTCTTCAGCTCATTGTCATCTTCCTCCTCGTCCTCTTCCTCTTCGTCATCATCATCGTCTAACTCTTCCTCCTCCCAGGGCAGTAAGCGGGCGGGGACGTCAGCTACGAAGTGTCCACAGTCCTGCTGGATGTTGAAGTGCAGAGCCAGGCTTTGTCGGACCGCCAGACTGTGGAAGAACTGCTGCTGCGTCTTCTTCACTTTACTCCGACAAATCTAGAGAAAAACACACAGGAGGGAACGTGAATGGACGCTTTGATTTTCAGCTTAAAAACCTTTCAATTCATTTTTGATGAATCAGTGGGAATAGAACAAAACGCCCGTGGAATTGAACAGATGTAGAACCAATCAGAGCAACAGAAGAAACAAGCACAGAGCAACAGGAGTTTGAAGAGCCGTTCTTTCTGTGTGTGTGTGTGTGTGTGTGTGTGTGTGTGTGTGTGTAATACAAAATATGAGTAACTACATTACATTTACAATTTTAACACATGGTAATCAGAATATAAGTAACATTTTTAAAAATCAGCGGATTATTTTCTGTTATTTTCTGTCATTTTACAAATCCAGTTTCCCACACATTTCCCATAATCCCTTGATACAATATGTGGCGTAAATATTTGTTCTTTTTTTCTTGTCTCTTTCAATAACCAGATAAAACACCAGTAAGTTCCTTTGGGTTGTACGAGTACAACACATGTTCATGTGTTTATGAGGCTTAGACCTAATACATTCATTCAGCTCTAAAACAGAACACACAAGGATCATTCTGTTTACGACACGGATGTCAAACTCATGTTAGTTCATACAGCCCTAAAGTGGGCCAGATCATTACATTAATATCATAATAATATATAAATCATGTCAATTCCAACATTCTTAAGTCTAACTTCTATGTTTTAGAGTGAAAAAAGTATGATTATATTATCAAAATGTTTATATTTACAAACTATCCTTTAAAAAATGTGAAAAACATGAACAAAATTAAATTCATTCACAAAAACAATTTAATTTTAACAATTTATGCCATTATTTTGCCTCAGCTTCTCATTTCCACATGTTCATTATAACTTATAGATCACAGTGGATCAACAAATACATAAAACATTTAATACTGAGCAGAATATTGATAAAATTGCGCTGAATTAACATTTTTTGTAAAAGGCTAGCTTGTATATGTAAACAATTTTTTGTAATTTAACTTTTTTTTTGTTACACTAAAACAATGAAAAAATGTGCATTTTTCATTATGTATAGTTTATTATGATAATATTTTATTGGTCTAAGCCAATTTAGATTAAATTAACCTAAAATTATTTTGACATCCTTTGAGTAGTGTAACTAATCAGTGTGTGTAATTTTTGTATTTCACTAATTCATCCATGGGCTAGATTGGACCCTCTGGTGGGCCAGTTTTGGCCCCTGGGCTACATGTTTGAGACCCCTGATCTATGATCTTAGGTTAAGGCAAGACCAAGACCTTTTCAAACAAGTCTTCTGGTACAGGTTTTACAGTGGAGTACCCCCTAAAATATACTTTTATTTTTTTAGCCAAGTACCCCAACCTTGTAGTAAGCATGGTGTGATTTAGTACATTCATATTCGGGGTGAGTACTGGCAAGAACCTCATGATACGATACTTGGATCATGATATCACGATATTGTGATATATTGCAATATTCTACACAGTTAATGATGAAAAAATACAGATGATGTAAATGTAAATCACACAATACTTCACAAAATTGA
>JAPTGZ010001784.1:0-10750 GCA_029814645.1 Fowleria isostigma
TTTCTACTTCACGGATTTTGCTTATCACGGGTTCTTTTTGGAACGTAACCCCCGCGAAAAACAAGGGTTTACTGTATCAGTTTTTCCAACATCATGCAGCCCTAAAAGGTACGATCATGATTCCAGAACACTGTATAAAAGGAACACCTCTTGTTCCGCAACCAAGGAGTGATGTTTTGATGATGGCAACCCCCGGTGCGGGAGAGACAGGCACAAAGCTGGGCAGAGAAACCCGCGGTGACGGCTGTAGCCAGTGCCGCCATATTCCCACTGGGATTTTAAAATGAGGAGCACAAGTCTGCCATGTAAAAGTCCAGCCTGTCTCACCTCTGCTACGCCTTTGGCTCGGCTGTGTAAGTCAGACAGTGGTGGAAAAAAGGTGGGATCACCATTTCGCCTTTTTTCCGGGATCTCTGTGAATCTCATTTTGACATCTATGAAAATGGCCTGAATATTGTTTTTTTTAAAACATTGTTTTTATTTTTTATACATTTTTAACATTTGATCTTACCTGGACTGCATGTACTTTATTATACAGATATTTGTGAAGCCCTTTTTTATGACTTATCCAAAAGTTTCTGGGCTTACTTATTTTTCCCAAACTTCTCCAGACCTGAAAATTATTATTTGTAAAATTCCAGGATTATTATAGGCTTTTCATGACCATACAAACCTAGTTCAGTCTCATAATTAAGGGTTAAAATGCATAAAGCAGTGATTTGCTATAGTGTACCTCATGGGCCGACACTGATCATAGTGTCCAAACATGACATGGCCGATGATGTCAGTATGACACCGAGGCGCTGCATTCTGTCAACGTTTCCCCTGGCGCAAATAATTTTCATGACCCCACTACGGTTATTTACCACATCATGGCAGACGTGGTGGGAAAATCTACTCTCACTGCGCTGTGATGTGGAGAAGAACACATTTTCAGAGTAACAACGCCAGAAAGAATAATTTAGAAAATGATAGAAACATCAATCATGCCTACCGAGTTCCACAACGTCCCCGTCCAAGTTCTTGACAGCTCACATTATATGGCAGGATGGTTGACGGTGATCTCATGAAGGCTGCTCTCTGTGGCACTACAGCTAATTTGTCTGAGCTCAACATGATGTACTACTAACCAAATTAAATTACAACGAAATCCAAGCCAAATATACAGTTCATGTCTTACCAACTACTTAATACTTTCAAGTCAGTGTTTTCACATCTATTTCTCACTTCAGCCGCTGCTCTCAAAACGCTCCACAGTGTTCAACGGTAAAATGATAGGGGAGGAAAATCTCCAAGGAATTTTTACAAAGTCCTCTGTGTTTAGCAGGTAAATAATCAATGCTGACTTGTTCCTGTGAAGCAGGAAGACAAATAAGATCATGCTTTCCTGTCTGCCATCCAGAGAAGCTGCTGATTTAAAGCCCTTTTACCTCAGCTGGTGGCCCTCTTAAAGACATTTCTAACCAAAAAAAAAGCATCTTAAAAGTTTTACTTACATTAACGGGGTGATTTTATGCTTCCACATTCATCACACAATGTACACTTCCACAGATGAGTTACACGAGTTGTGTGTGTCAATGAAATTACTCTCCAATGTTTGAGAACAAGATGAGTCTTGTCAGGATTGTTGCTCAGGGAACGACCAACACTTTTAACCAAAGCTTATTTTTTCCTCTCACACAAAAACACAACAAACAAAAAAATCCCAGTCTATAGAATGAGGGGACAGATTTACAGCCAGTCAGGGTCAAGGGTCATCCGGCTGGATGCTTTCTTGGAGTGGTCTTTTCTCTTTTTACTCCTTTCTTTCTTTGAGGTGTCGCCTCGGCTCCCACCCCTCCCCCAGCATTCCTCTCTTTTGTTTATTCTATATAAATACAATCAGACTGGGCCGCGGCCCACACTGGTATACATTCTCTCTTTCTGTTGGTTTGTCCTTCACACATACACATGTACGAAAACACGTACACACAAAGCTCACACGTACACAGATATACAATGGGAGCTGTTGACAAAGCGTGGTGGGCTTGTCAAAAGGCCATCGTCATGCCACCATTCAAATATAGACACACATTTTGACACACTGTCAACACCTGGACCAACAGTTTTATGATTACACAGAAATGGACTGATTTGATAATGGAGTTGAATCCAGTCTAGGAAGAGGTCAAATGTAAGAACCACATTTTTTTTGCAATTATCAGTATCTGCACCTACTTTATTCAGATCTCAAAGAAAACTAATGACTTTAAAAACACAGTAAAACATGGTTCTGAGGCAGTTTTCTCTGTCATTGAAATCAATTTGTGATTTTGCAATGACCGACCAACAGCACTACCTGATTGTTCACAAAAAAATCCCCAATTATCACCAACTAACCTAACGCCTGAGTCTGATATTTTTTGGTTGACTTTGTTTTTCTTGCACTGACAAAAACGGTCATTTTCCCATTAGATTGATTAAGCTTATCTGTATCAGTATCTAAACATTCACCTTTTTGGAATAATCCAATTTGTCTGCTCCAGTGTGAGAACTGACAATTAGTGCTGTAGAAATATTACAAAACAGTCAAAATGTTTTGTGTGGTAGATTTGAATTTGTATTTCCGTTCCAATTATTGGTTATTGGTTTCCATCATTAGTAATAATCTGTGCTGGTCTTGAAAAACCCAAATCAATTGATCCGTAGTCCAAAAGCAAATCAGGAAGAAGTACTGAGGCCGATGGAAGGAAACACTATTGACTGTAAAAGTTTAAGTATTAAAACATAAATTACACAACAGAAATATTGACATTAAAGCTCCGGAGTATATGAGTGAGTGTACGACCCAATCAGACAAAAACACAGTAGGTGAAGAAAGAAAAACATGTGAGAGAAAAAGATAGATGAAGCAGGAGTAAGGAAACGGAGGGAGGCAGCCGGGAGCAGGCAGCCAGTACCAGACTGAATGAAAGGGTTTGGAAGCCAAGAAGTGTGTGTGTGGCCATGCCAGGCCTCTGCACCAGTCTGTTGGTAAGGAAACGCACAGGAATGTGTAGCTTTCCAGTTTAAGGCAGTTTAATGAACATCCAGGGCTCTATTTTTTGTGTCGGTGCACAGACTGGAGCACACAGTGAAGCGACACGTTGGAATTTTCTTAACCTTATAATGTGTTTTATCCATTCATTGGGGGAAGTAAGGACTGTGCAGTGTGCATGGTGGAGACATGTAAGGAGAGGTTTATGAAGAAATGAGACAAAAGGCATCATTCATCCTGCTGTCTTCTGCAGCCACTGATACGACTCCGACTCTTCCAGCTGATGTGAATGACAGCTGATGGATGATCCATTTAACAAAGTACGGCACTGACCTGTATGGCTGCGGATGTGGACCCTTAGCGTGCCATTGCTCGCAAACTTTTGTCCACAGTATGGGCATATCTTCTCCTTCTCCCCCGTGTGGGTCTGGAAGTGAGATGATAAAACAGACATATGGTTGGTGTTATGAAAAACATTTGTACCATTCATCCTCCATCCTCCATTACAAAGTAAAATGTGACTGACTGAGATAGTAAAGATTCAATGTCAGAACACATGATTTTTTATATTTATCATCGGTGCATGATCAAAAATAGAAATCCAACAGTGTAGTTCAGGGAATGCCACAAAATTAACCTTTATTGGAAAGAAATACGTAAATAGAAGTCATTCTTAATACTCATCTAACATTTGATTTTAGAGCCATTTATTTTTTGGGATGTATTTCACCAGAGGTCATAAATGTAAATAGACACTTATTCAGTATATTACTAGCTGCAGGGGAAAAAAGCAATAACAAAACGATGGATGACACAAGAAGAACCAAAAATAAATAATTGGATAGACATAAACATAGGAATTTATAGGATGGAAAGAATAACTTTAACTGTAAATTTAAGGATGGAATCTTTTGTGCAACACTGGGAGATGGGTGAGATATGCGAAGTTTTTGAAACCCAATTTTGCTGAAATGACTGCACACATATGGATCCAAAATCCTCAAACTGTAGGATACATGTGTTACTTTTTGTCTTTTTATTTATATATTGAATCCTTACTCTGAAATCCTGTATGCCAAGGTAATAATGAGCTGCTATTAATGTTTTGTTTTTTCTCTCTGCACACTTTCTGGGTGTAAATAGTTTGTAAGTATCTGTCAAATTTCTCTGTACTTGTAAAAAAATTTAATCTCTCACAATAAAAAGAGAATAAAAAAAAGAGAAATGTAACAGTGTTGGGAAGGTTGCCTGTATATTAATACTTACTGCAGGGATTTAAGCAATGAGTATATGGAAACACAAAAGGATTATCAAAATAACTGAAAACTAGTAATAAATGTACGTTGCTTTACAGCCAGTGCACTTCATATTAAAAATGAAAGTTCTCTCTTTTTTCCTCAGTATGTGAAGAGTTGAAAAATAAATAACAATTATGTAAACTGATCAGATGTACAACTTAATAGTGAATCCATCCTCTTGTATTGGGTTTGAACATGTAGGAGTAGCCTGTAGGGCAAATATAGACTTGGTATTGTTGCTTATTGTTACATTTTATATTTCAGGAAAAATACACGCAACTTAAAAAGTAATGTCTTTTTTTAAACTATTGATTTTATGAATGTAACTGTATTCTAATGTAAATACTGCAATATGCAACATACATGTACAGATGGGCATATTTTTAAAATGAGTTTTTAAAATGAGTGGCTTCCCCAACTTTTTCACTTATCTCTATCCATGATGATTGTGTGTACACTGATTTCTATGCAAAGGAATCGGATCAAATTTGACACAAATACCTTCTTGAGTTGTTCAGTGCCTCTCTATTGCTCCTTTACAGAGCCATCAGTGTGTAGCATTAGCTTCTGTTAGCTAACGTAACATAAGACGAGCTCCCCAGCACAAAACTCCAACACCAAAAAGAATATTACTTATTGCACCTGTAAACCCTTAATACATTATTTTTGTAGCCTAAATAAATGCTTCTACATGCATCATCTCCACCTCTGAGCATAGCGATATTATAATCTTATATACATTTTCATGCAAATGTAACATTTTGAAAGTACAGAATCTTGATTTTGCTTATATTTCCTTTAGTTTTTGCTTAAACTTTTGCATAAAATACATTTAATTTCTCTATTAGTGCACCAGATTTATTGCTATAGTCTGTCGATGGAGATGCACATGTTCACATGACAGCTGATCCACAGAGGTGAACTGAACACAGGATCAAAGAACACAGACAAGCAGATCTACCAGAGTCCAAATCCCTGAGGACTAAAGGCCAGGGTGCACGTATGCATTGGCCTCCTCATCCTCCCCCTCCTCTTCCTCTCCCTTCACCTCCCGACAGTCCACAGTGTTCATAAGGGCCGCACATGCCAACAAGGCCGAAGTGCATGTGGAACGAGTGTGCTACCTCCACCACTACCTTTTCCTCCACTCCTCCCCCCCTCCCCTCCCCGCTCCTCTCCTTGTTGAAAAGTACTCTCTGAATTCCTCTCCTGGCCTGTTGTAAATTCCCGAGAATAATCGTGAGTATGAAAAGCTCAAACTCGGAGCGACAGTTTCAACAGCAGTACAACAATACAGGAACACCTCCTCTCTGGGCCCCCATCCTTCCCTCCATCACCCCACTGTGTCCCTCTGACACCTCGGGTGTTTCGTTACAAAGGCTCCATCCACACTCCCACACACACACACACACATACACACACACACACATCCACATGAGTGTCCAAAAATGCACACGCTCACATTTATGCACAAACAAACATACATGAACACGTGTGTCCCAGATGGAAGACAGTTTGCTTTGTTTAGTTCGTTGTTTGTCCAACAGAGTTAAAAAAAAAAAAAAAACGCCAGTGGGAATTTAACCTTCATAAACAGCCACAGGAAAACACAAATTTCGCATGGGAACATCATGTTACAAATGGGAGTGTAGAAATGACTGGTAGTTTTCGGTAATTATCAACAGGTTTAATGTTTATAAATGACTGTAATTATTC
Organism: Fowleria isostigma; assembly: GCA_029814645.1. Lineage (NCBI taxonomy): Eukaryota > Metazoa > Chordata > Actinopteri > Kurtiformes > Apogonidae > Fowleria > Fowleria isostigma. The sequence goes on from JAPTGZ010001784.1 coordinate 6,031, forward strand.
GTCACCGTCCCAGTCATTTTCATTCATATGTGCATTCTTCTACACCGGCACTGACAGAGATGAAACTATTTTGTACACTGTGCAAAACATACACTGCATGCACATACATGCTTACAAATACACACCCTCCCATGTAACACTAATCCAGCCTTACAGGGGAGAAAGTATTTACTCCAACGCAGGATCATTCTAGGAACAACTCAAGCCTGTTCTGCAGTTTACAGCATCCAAGTGATTAAAAAAAACAACTTCAATTTAGTTTTTTTTTTTCACTTCACGCTTTCATTAAATGCGCAAAGTTGGCTCGTTTTTAAACTAACAAAGGAGCGCTGCAACTGTGACTTGTGCCAGACAAAACAGGACGGAGTAGTTGTTTCAGTTGCGGAGTATCAAAGTAAGTATACATAAAATAACACTTCAGCCATCCTATGACCAAACGCCGGGTTATTCTGCACATGTAAACACAGCCAGCAAGTTGTCGTCTCCTCGGCAACCTGACTTTGATCAAGGCCAGATCTCTCAGCAGCCTCCAGACCCCCGTAAGCAGTGAGACAGTTCAAATGCCTGTCTTCAGCCCTACTGTTCTGAGACAACCTCCAAGACATTTTCTTTTTCTGTGTGCCAAGAAGCTGTTTGGTTTCAATCTTGATCCATAACCACACCGGACGTTGTCAGATTTAGGCCTCATAATCTACAGCGAGATCTGTTTGGGGCTTTGAAACCCTGCGGAGCTAATGGACTAACTGCCATTTCTAATCAACATAGGAATCGATTCCAAGCCTTCATGGGCAGCAACGGTCAAGATGGATGTCTCTGCCAGGTCTGATATCGGTACATTTAGCTTCAACACTGTTAGCGAGATGAGGAGTAACAGTTGGTCACAGTATGACGAATATTAAAAAAAAGGGAACGATTGTATAGAATTTCTAGCTTTCCTTACATCTGAGTTTCTGTCTCAAGTACAATTACACAAATAATGAAAATTTAAGTTTCTAAAAATTACATTTAGCACTTTTTTAGAACTTTTTGGAACTGGTGATGCTCCTGATGTGAATAAAAATACAACATGGTGGGAGGAGTTTTCATGCAACTTCATGTTTTTCTGTTTTCTTGTAGGTGGACTGTCTACTTACATCATCATCATCAAAACTCACAGCTTCAATACTGTTAGTGAGATGAAGAGTAACAGCCGGTCACAGTACGATACAATATTAAAAAAAGAGAATGATTGTATAGAATTTCTGGCTTTTCTTACATCTGAGTTTCTGTCTCACGCACATTTAAGCAGATAATGGAAATTTAAGTTTTAAAAAAATATATTTCAAATGTTTTTAAAACTTTTTTGGAACTGGTGATGATCCCGATGTGAATAAAAATACTGCACGGATGGGAGGAGTTTACATGCAACTTCATGTTTTTCTGTTTTCTTGTAAGTGGACTGTCTACTTACACCATCATCAAAATGTTCAACCAAGCGCTAACTTCTCACAGCTTGAGAACCAAACTTCAGTACTTCATTGGCACTGGATGAATCACTTATAAAGACGATAAAAAAATATATCTTACTCTTTGGTGTTAAACTTCTGTCTCCTAAGGAATAAATATCACTTGTGTCAGTTAATGACATTCTGTTAACAAACAACATCATGTAAAAGCATTTGTCTTTATTACCTCTGCCTGAGGATATAACTGTTAACACGCAGCATCTGCAATTGTAGATTTCTTGTTATACTGACAGTTATGACAGTGAGTAAATATCAGTGCATGTTGGCTCTTCAAGGTCAAAGGAAAGGTCAGGAAACATTGCTTACATTGGACAAAAGTACTATTTCAGTTCAAACCAACTTGAATTAGTTCTAATTTACCACACGGTATATTCTGTCATGATCTAGCGCTGCAAAACACTCCAGTGTCAAGAGTTAAAAGTCACAGTAATTAAATTAATTCAAGGAACTGTTGGAAATCTTTGTCTCTGTTAAGCCGATGTGATTGCTGGGAGTGGTACGCTGAATGTAAATGCCTTGGCGGAGGTTTGCATTGCTTTCTAGTTTATGTTGCAAAACTGATTTGAATGGTAGAATATACAGCTGCTGAAACATAAGGCAATTTAAATTAAACCACACTGTGGTAAAGAGTGTTATATTTCTTACATTAAAAAAAAGGTGTGCTTTGAGTGTTTTTCTACAGTAATGTGGAATGGAATTCCCTTACAGGTAAAACTGGAACTGAAAAATTAACAACAGTGAATGACATCCACACCTATAAATCTAATAAAGCTTACAGGCTTGTCCATTATTTGATTTAATAAGTTGAAGATACTTGAAGGCTTAAGGGTTTTAGACATTTAAGGACTGCCTGTTAATGCGGTATTGCAGCTTTGCTCAGACAGTCATGAGTATTTTGAAGGTTTTATAAGCTATTTCATAACTAGCAAACTGTGCACTTCAAAAATAAATACAACAATTGACCTTGAACTCAATCTCAGGACAAAGTGCCCGTCCTCGCAGACATGCAATCATTGTGTATGATTGAGTTTTGTCTGGCTCGACGTCTTTTCATTCACCTTCTTGTGACTCTTCAAAACTGAGGGGGTGACAAAGGCCTTCTCACAGAGGTCGCACTTATACTTCTTATGGCCGTCATGCACCACCTGGATGTGGACGTTGAGTGTGTCCTTCCTCTTGAAGGTGGAATCGCACTGGTCACACTTGAATGTCCTCTCACCTGTAGCAAGGACGGAGATGCAGGAACATTTGTGAGGGCCATTTCCAGTTACCTATTGTCGCGTCTGTAAAAACACAGTCATCATGCACAGCAAGAGGGGACCCAATTTCAGCAGGGCGATTGTGTGCAGAAAACGACGCACAATCGCACTGGTGATTGTGTGCGGACTATTGTTTGGGGGTGTTTCATTGCAGCAGACAACCCCAACAATAGTCTTTAGAATAGTCTGGTTCCGTTTTTTTAAGTTTAAACAAAAGTCGTGTTTTATTGTGTGTGTGTGTAGCCGAACCCATCCCTGGGGACACAGTAAAACAAGCTGCTCTGCCATATGTTTCGTCTGAGTGTCAAAAATCTGCAAAAAAACATGGCCTATTTTATTAATCATTCCACTGAAAAGCACTAAAATGCCAGACAGACAGCGCTCAGACTGGGGCACAGTCTCAGCTGTTGCATACAAGAGCTGCTCGCAGAGTGAAGCCTGATGTTTTCCTTCACGCCTCTGCTCTCTGCCTCCATACAACAGCCTCTATTGTTGACGAGTGGTTGTTTCCATTATATGGCGATCATTCAATTTCCACAGAGTAGTTTGGAGAGAGTGCCTGTCTGTTTGGCGAAGCAAGTGGGTACAAGCTTGTGCTCATTCTCCTATTACCAAGGCCAATGATGGTCAGCTGAATAAAATGAACACCAGTGAAAGCTGAGGTCTACTGTTTCTAAATCAAATTGGAACATTCACTTGATGATAATTAATGTCAATGATGCCCTTGCATAAATGATCTCCTTTCTACTTGGAACGTGTCCCTACACAGACACATATACAGACATATATACACCCTAATTTATAAAACACATGATTCTTTAGGGGTTACAGAGGGGAAAACTCCACCACAGACATCTGACTCTACAATATTGTGCCATACATTTTCCCTTGAATTTGAAAATCAACTTAAATTTCACCTGAAATTGCTGTGCTCTGTATTCACCAGAGACACATTTATTCAATGATCTATTCTCTCACCTACAGTGAAATCAAACACTGGATCCTCCCGCCCCAAATACTGTCTAAAACTTGATACATAATACAAATCCTGGTATTATATAGCTTGCCTCCTGAGACGGCGGCAGGAAATGCCTTGAGCTTTACAACCTCTTTGTTATCTGTCTTCATTCGAGGACCAGCGGTGCATCCTTCCACGGCTGGACTGCAGCTCAACTGTTCAACGCCTCTGCCAGATCACCGCACCCAGGGAAGTCTAAGCAGCCTGCACGCATTCCCATATCTGCTCAAAGGGACTGTTAATGGGGGTGGGATGTCTGCTGCTAATGGAAATATTGACGACTAAAGGCCAATAAAAATAAAAGACTATCGCCTACCAAACATCTCATCACTGGTCGTCCTTTTCTTATTAATGATGTTGTGTCGTTGTCACAAACTAGCTTGAATAAAGTGCATCTGAGGGAAAAAAAAAAAGTCTATACAGCTCATCAGAAGTGCAGTTACATTGACGCTTTTGTATTTCTGTTAAGAAGGAAGATTGAGGGAAGATGCTGCATTATTGTCGCCTACCCAGACTTGGCACTTTGCTGCATAATGTGGGCGTGATTATCAGTTTAGAAAAGTTATAAAATTGTCACTCTTGGTGTGAAAGATGAGGCTTTCAGACGACTCGCATGTAAACCCTGAATAACTTGAATTCAACACATAATTATGAGCAAAAAGAAAGAAAAGTGATCATATTTTTGGACATTTTGAACCCTTTAAAACAACCTGGTATTAGGTCTTGTCACAAAACTTACATAATCTAGATTATATCTTTATTTCCAGTTATTTTATCTAAAGAATGTATATGACTGTCTACATTCTACTAAAATGTCATATTTACATCACTTTTTCCACATCTTTTTCTGCAATTTTTGATTTATCTGGTCCTCATATTGTACCATTTTTAGCTCTAAATGCTAAACTTTTAGCAATTCTTTTGTATACTCAAATATT
>JAPTGZ010001790.1:0-10750 GCA_029814645.1 Fowleria isostigma
TAAACAGTTTATACCAATACATGGTTTTGGTAGATGGTGGATGTTTGGGTCTTTATAGTTAAAAAAGGTTAAATATAGAGAAAATTTCATTGGAAACCGACACAAAAGTAGTGCTGGGTCTTTATGGGTTAAAATGAAGTAAAAAATGAATAAAATAATCAACAGAATGAACAGTAACAGCCAAAATTGTCAATGAAATTAACAAAAATGATTAAGAAACTCTATAACAAATCTATAAAATAATAAGAAACATAGGAAAATGAGAAATACAATTGACAAAAACAAATAAAATAGTCATGGCCATCATATATGACCTATTTGGATGCTCAGAGGCTCCATAGTTACCATGGGAACACCATCATCTTCTCCAACACCAGTAAAACCCATGGAGTTGGATTAATGACAGTGGATGAACTGAAAAAGACACTTTTTCTTCAGTTTTGATATAATAACTTTTGAATTTACTCCAAGTTTTTATGAACATCTACATGATCAGTGAGTTTGATATGGGAAAAAATAAGATTAACACCAAAAAAATAGAAAGCACACAGGATAATATTGCAATAAAATGTTATAAATCACTTGGCAAACCTTAAATAGAGTCATTTATTTGGGAACTGACACAAAAGTAGCTCTGGGTCTTAACGGGTTAACTTTAAACTGTATTGATCCAAGAATCAGCTGGATATATTTGACCACATTTGTTAGTTTCTCTACATCTCTCCAGCCCTTTGACCTATATTAAAATATTTAAATATGCAATAGTTAAAGTGTAAAGTCGACTAATCCTCCTCGCCGTGTTGCCTTTGTTTCCCAGTGCAGAAAACTGATCTGTTTATCCGTCAAATACTTCCACGCTCTCCTGTCAGGGATATGAAAATATTACATAACATGACAAACACATGGGCTAAATTTAACACCAGGAGAAACCGTTGAATCAGCACGAAACCTGATCTCCATAAAGGTTGACGTAATGTTGAAACAGTGAATCACGGAGGGAACATCATTAATTTACACAGAGAGAAAAAAAAAAAAAAAGACCGTGGACGAGAACAGCCAACGGTACGGAGTCACGGCGAAGCCCAGATTACCCGGACTGCACTCCTGATGACGATGTCAATCACTTCATAAAGACTGAGGTAACACTTCCAAACTCAGACACGCTAAGAACAGTGACATGATTTAGGCTGTTTTGAGAGAAAATTCCATCAATATTTGTACTAGATATGAACCAGATGAACAATTATATGGGCTCTGGAGTTATTTTTATTAGATTTTATTTAATAGAATGGACATAGATTACACACAAATAATAATTACATCATTTACAAAATAATATTTAGTCAATAGCAACATATAAATGCACTATTTATACATAGACTAGAGTTCATAGACGTACTGTTAATATTGTAAATGTTGTAAATATGTTAAAAGTTCATATTTTATGTCTTTTTTATGTCTATTCTACTTATTTTTGTAATTTTTTAAATTATTTTGTCATATCTGTTTTTTAATTTGTAATTTTATATTTGCTCCAGTCTTATTTTATGAAATAGCAATATTAATATTGTTGCACTGACTGGAGTAGCAGAATGACAATAAAGCCTATTCTATTCTATTCTATTCTATTTACACATATAATTTTTTTGCCATTTTAAAAGATAATAAAGATAGGTAAAAAGAGAATTGAAAGAGAATTAAACAGATGAAAAAGTTGAATAAAACTAAATAGGTAGGCTAGAATAAATGCTAGCTAGTTAGCTAATGTTAGCATCCATCTATCTGTCATTTACGAACTGACCAATCGTCATATTATTAGAGTATGTTAACATTAACCGTCTTCCAGATTCAACTAAATTTACCCATTTTGTCACTAATGTTAGCTAATGCTACTTTCAATACTCACTGGTTTCAAGATCATGAAAAAGTTTTATTTCCATGAAACGATCTGATTTTAATTATTTCAAGCATATTTAAGTATATTAATCTGAATTTCCAGGTTTTGTAACAGTTAATGTGTAGGTTTTCTTTTATTCAGTCAAATGTTGACTGTTGTTCACAAAAGGCGAAATTAGCTAGTTAGCTAATGTTAGCATCTATCTATATGCTACTGAGGAATGTTTTTCGCCATTTTTCTTGCCTTTTTTATTATTTGTCTGATATTGTTTATTATTCACAGATTTTACTGTTTTTTGTCTTTACTCATGTTGATGCTCATGTTTGTCCATTTTGTACTTGATTCTGTTTATTTTTTTCACTCATTTTGTTGCTTATATTAATAATTTTATTCATTTGGTTATTATCCATGGAGCTGACATCTTTTCCCCATTATTTTGTCCATTTCTTTTTATTTTTTCATTCATTTTGTTGCTTATATTTATAATTTTATTCATTTGGTTGATTATCTATGGGCTACCATCTTTTCCCCATTATTTTGTCCATTTTTGTTTATTTTTTCACTCATTTTGTGATTATATTTATAATTTTTAGTCATTTGGTTGATTATCTATGGGGCTGACATCTTTTCTCCATTATTATGTCAATTTTTGTTCATTTTTTCCCTCATTTTGTTGCTTGTATTTATAATTTTATTCATTTGGTTGATTATCTATGGGCTGACATCTTTTCCTCATTATTTTGTCCATTTCTGTTCATTTTTTTTATTCATTTTGTGATTATAATTTTTATTCATTTGGTTGATTATCTATGGGGCTGACATCTTTTCCCCATTATTTTGTCCATTTATGTTCATTTTTTCACTGATTTTGTTGCTTATAATATTTATAATTTTTATTCATTTGGTTGATTATCTGTGGAGCTGACATCTTGTCCCAATTATTTTGTCCATCTGTTCATTTTTTCATTCATTTTGTGATTATAATTTTTATTCATTTGGTTGATTATGGGGCTACCATCTTTTCCTCATTATTTTGACCCTTTCTATTCATTTTCTCTCCCTCTGTGTTGTGTACACTCAGGAGTAAACAGCAGCGACCGTGTGCTTACTGGTCTCTGTGATGGAACCAGTAGAAACAGGAGGATTTACGCCTCAGCCCTTCCAGGTCTGTAGATTGAATCCAGATGCAGCTGAATACGACCTCTCAGGGGGACCATCAATCCCACAGAGAAGCATCAGCTCCTCTTTAAACCTCTCCTCCTCCTTTAATCAGGTGTCGTCCGTCCAAACCCACACCCACCTGCGGTGTCGGGGTGGGGGTGTAAGGGGCGTGGCCAGTAGGTGTGTGGTGATGCGTTCCCACACACCACCACACGGACCCTGAAACTGAAACCCACTGTTTGTGCTGATGTTGTCATCCGCGGCGGTGCTGATGGATTCAATATGAGGATGATTATACTGACGGAGGAACCACAGCTAACACTTGGCCCGCCTCCCGGCTGCAGGGATGCTGACCTTTGACCCTCTGAAGTGTGTGTTCTCTGCCTTGGCTGTACTTTTGGTGTTTCTCCCCCCCCCCAGTCTCCTGCTGCTATGGTTACCAGCATGTGTGGTTGACCTGCCAATCAGCATCAAGATTTAACTGGTCCAGAATGCCCATCAGCAAATCAGCACTGTTAACGCTCTATACACACACACACACACACACACACACACACACACACACACACACACACACACATACACGGTCTTAAAGCTGACTTATGGGGACACCACATTCCTGAGATTCTATTAGTACCAAAACAAATTACCATATTTTCGGACTACAAGTTGCACTGTTTTTTCAGTTTGGCTGGTCCTGCAACTTATACTTTGGTGCAACATATATGTGTTTTTTTTCTTCTTCATAATTTATTTTTTGATAGGTGCGACTTATACTCCGGTGCGACTTATAGTCCAAAAAATACAGTAGACAGGTATTAAGAAAATGCCCTGAACAATTATATTAGTTTGAATTTTTCACATCATGAAATACATTTTTTAATTAATCCCTCAGTCACATGTAGGGACATGTCAATTTTGCATATATACACAAAAATCCTTGTTTTTATTCCAGTATAATTAAACTAATCCATACCCTGAAATTTACACCAGACATAGTTCTGGACATTTTATACATGTTTGAAAGAGAAAAATGAGTGGGGACATGTTTTTTGTCCGCATAAATTTGTGTCCCCAGAATGAGACTGTGTATTCAAAGATATGTCCCCACAACGCATAGTTTTACAAACACACACACACATACACACACAATCTTAAAGTTGACTTATGGGGACACCACTTTTGTGTGATTCTACAAGTACCAAAAAATTAGATAGATATTAAAAATTTTTCTTAACTATTAGTTTGAATTTTTTTATATCATGAAATAAATGTTTGAATTAATCCCACAGTCACATTCAGATTTAGACTTTATTTATCATTTCAGTATTCACAGAAACAAAATATGTTATTCAGGTCCCGGGTCTTCAGCAACAATTCACAAACACTGACAAAATAAAAAAAATACTAAAAAGAGAAGTGCAATCCCCTTAAAATAGTTACAATAAATAGGTAATGTATTATTTTAAACATCCACAACAAATAAAATGCCAATTAAAAGTGTCAATTAAAGTGCATTAAAAATACATTAAAGAGTGGGGACTCATCAAATTTGCATATATACGCAAAAATCCTTGTTTTTATTCCGGTATAATTAAACTAATCCATACCCTAAAATTCACACCAGACATAGTTCTAGACATGTTATACATGTTTGAAAGAGAAAAATGAGTGGAAATATGTTTTTTGTCCCCAAAAATGTTTGTGTCCCCAGAATAAGACTGTGTATTCAAAGACATGTCCCCACAATGTATAGTTTTACAAACACACACACACACACACACACACACATACAAAGGCAAAACTATACGGTGACCACAACACACACCTTACAGTGATTCTGCAAAGACTTCAGTGACCTCAATAGAATAGAATAGAATAGAATAGAATAGAATAGAATAGAATAGAATAGAATAGAATAGAATAGAATAGGCTTTATTGTCAGTGCTTCTCCAGTCAGTGCAACAATATTAATAAAACACCAGTACTACAAAAAATAAGACTAGAGTGAATATAAAATTGGGACCTCGCACCATGCGTATCGCCTCCATAGAGGAAAGTTTGGAGTTGTCATTATTTATAAATGATCATGTTATTATTTTTTTGGTGCGGCCCACTTCAGATCAAATTTGGCTGAATGTGGAACTGAATTCAATGAGTTTGAGACCCCTGCTTTAAATGACGTGTTGATACATGTCACTTCTATTGGTGTGTTTTCTGTCCAAATTGTCATCTTTCCACATGTATGTTCCCGTCATTCCTGTCCACCTGAATAAATGCATTAACACCACACACGGGTCCGGTCAGGGTTATATGAAGTGGTGATCTTGGCGTAAATTGACATGTGATTGGTAGTTAGTAGAAGTTCAAACACCACTGATTAACATATGTAGCAGCCGTTGAGCCATAAGAACGTGTGTGACGTTCACCACCGTTTTGTGAGCTCTGTCTGACAGCTGTATTTTTTATGTTTGCTGTTGTTCAGAGGTTTTTCCATCAATGATGTCATGGGCTGTTTTTGACTAATATTTTACAAGCGTGTGTGTGTTGATGCCACAGTTCATTTTGAGGTGCATTTGATGTTTTAAACTCATAACAGCTTCTTCTTCTTCTGCATCTAAACCCGTTTGGAGTCATAAACATCACATTTAACGCTGAGCTGGAGGACGTGTGGTTGTGGACGCTGACGGGCGGACAGACTGACGGACGGACTGATGGACCGATGACGCCGGCCTCGCTGTGCATCAAACAAAAGGGAACTCCGGAGGGTCAGAAGACGTGTTCACTGAGGACAAAGAGGTTGAAGGTGAAGATGTTTATACCGACAATCGATCACAAAGCCGCAGTTGGAGAACGCTGTCAGACCTCCAGATATCCGCAAGTAATCAGGGTCAACATGATTGACAGGTTCAGGCCGGGCCTGTCAGGATGAATTACACCCGTGGAGCGCAGCAGAAATAACGCCTTCTGTGTTTCTGATTCATGGCGGAGGTTGATAACGTCACTAGGAGCTTGGCAGCGCCGCTCTCCACGCCGGTGATTTATTCCAGGTTTCACAACTCATAAACAAGATAAACGCTCCGACCGAGGCTGATCTGAATGTCAATGAGCTAAAATGATGGGAATGTTCTCTCGTGCCGAGCGAGATACTGGAGACATGTGCAATTCATATCCTCTCACCTCCATGACCTGAGCTGGCTCTGCAGCAGCAGGTCCTGATGGACTTCCAGCATTCACCCTGTCCATCAGGTTCTCCAAATAGTCCTCCAAGATGTCTTCCAGGAAGTTCACCAAGAAGTCCACCAGGAAGACTTATGTTCACCAGGAAGTCCACCAGGAAGTTCACCAAGAAGTCCACCAGGAAGACTTATGTCCACCAAGAAGTCCACCAGGAAGACTTATATCCAACAAGAAGTCCACCAGGAAGACTTGTGTCCACCAGGAAGTCCACCAAGACATCATCAACAGAGACCATAAGTCCCCCTGTGTGTGTGTGTGTGTGTGTGTGTGTGTGTGTGTGTGTGTGTGTGTGTGTGTGTGTGTGTGTGTGTGGTGTTACAGTTTAATTGAAATGAGACGTCAGATTGTAATCCCATGTGTCCAATATTTAATTTACTTTTTCACTCTAATATTTTCCAGAGTCGACATCAGCGCTGCTCGGAGCTCGAGGCTCTCCAAATTAAATCAGTGCATGTTTTGATTTGAAAGGCCACATTATTTAATGGTGTTGAGCGGGGTTCCCTGTGGCCGGGGTCTAACGGTACAGTAAATCTAATTTATTACCTTCATAAACACACACTTGACGTCCAGCTCCATTTCCTTCCTCTTGGGTTCCCTGGGATTGAGACCCTGTTAACGTGGACAATAAGTGGACAGGGTCGGAGTTAAACCGATAAATATGGAGATCCTCACAACATCATTATCCAAGTCATACATTATATAGAGGTGGAGCATGTGTGTGTGTGTCGGTACGATTCTGACACACGTGTTCATTAGTATCTGTCCACTTTGGTACCTACAGTTGAATCGTCCCATCTCGACATTTGATATCTCAAAAGGTTGATAGGACCAATATTTTTAGAGATACTAGTCATTTGTGGGTGGCTGTGGTGCAGTTGGTAGAGTGGGTCGTCCAGTGTTCAAAGGGTTGGAGGTTTGAATCCCGCCTCCAACTGTTCATATGTCGAAGTGTCCTTGGGCAAGACACTGAACCCTAAATGTCTCCCAGTGAGGCGTGGTAGTGCCTGGCATGGCAGCAACTGTCCACTGGTGTATGAGTATGAGTATGAGTATGAGTATGAGTATGAGTATGTGTGAATGGGTGAATGTGAGGCTTGCATTGTAAAGTGCTTTGGCCATTATTAAGGTGTGGAAAAGAACTATATAAGTACCGACCATTTACCATTTGGAACACAGTTGTCTTACAATCATGTTGTCATATTGTTCATGTTCAATCATATTGTTTCATATTTTTTGTCTTAATAACCTCAGTTACACATCCTTTTGAGACATGTTAAATAGACACAGTTTCTATCATTAAAATTGTGTTCAGATTTGATCAATCTCATAGTGTGTGCTAAACTAATACATTCACATTTTCTCCCACATATGTATAATTGTATATAAATGCAATTACATATTACATATTCATTGTGTCAACCCTACTAACTGGCTCAGATGCACTATTAGTGCGCACTGTTAGTAAATCAGTTTGTACTTTTTTTGCATGTGCAGTGACTTTGCACATGTTTTACTACACACAAACCTTTAGTAGATCTGGCCCTTTATGGATTTAAAAAAAAAAAAAAAATTCAAGTAGCCCATGGTTTCTTCAATGTATGTTAAGCCAAGTTATGTTTTTATTTGTGTATGACAGGTTTTTATTGGCATTTTTAATGATATCTTGGTGATATCTAATGATTTTATCTTTTTATTTTAGTCTTTTTATTCATGTTCAGTATTTGCTTCAGTATCTGTCCATGTCTTTTGTCTGTGCTGTTCTTAAATTGTTTTACATATGTGTCCTGTGTTTTTAATGTTTTAATATTTAATGTTGTATGTTTGAGATGTCCTCTCCAGGCTGTAAAATAAATCTACCTACGGGTATTAATGAAGTCACCTTGAACCTTGAACTTTGACTTCGAGAACCCCGTCATAAGACACACGATACTCTGACATTGGCCATCCTTGGTTGGGAAGGAGGAGAATCTGGACAAAAACAGCCTGATTATCTATAAGTGTCTAACAACAGTAGAAGGAACTGGGGTTTTTTTGGTGTCTTTGGTGTCTTGTCTTTGGTGTCTTTAGTGTTTTTGGTGTTTTTGGTGTCTTTTGTGTCTTTGATGTCTTGTTTTTGGTGTTTTTGGTGTTTTTGGTTTCTTTGGTGTCTTTTGTGTCTTTGATGTCTTGTCTTTGGTGTCTTTGGTGTTTTTGGTATCTTTTGTGTCTTTGGTGTGTGTGTCCTTGTTCAGGTTAGTGTCTGTCTGAGCTCGGAGGCCGTCAGCTGTTTGTGTCAGGCATCAGGCGTGTGCGTGAGTAATGGCGTCTTTTGGAGAATATTTAATCTGAGTAAACAGCGGTGGGGGTGAAGCCGTGGCGTCTGTGCGTTAGCGGCTCTATTCACGGCTGCTCTGGGCCCTGCAGTCTAAACATTAATCCCACAGATAGCACCGCAGTGACCTGGATACATACAAAAACCCAGTGGGACAGACAATACCGCTGGGCCGGCGCTTTGTGTTTCCTATGTGCTGTATCGCGGTAATTTCCAGCGCTGATATGACAGACGCTCTTTACACAGCGATAAAGAGACACCGGCCTGTTTTTTTTTTTTTTCTTTTCTCTCTCTCACCTGACTGTAGATTATCTCAGGTCACCAGATTCACCAGACCAGACTCACATCAGCCACCGCAGATCCACAGGCACAGCCTGATCCAACCACCAAAAAATACTGAATTTATGCAGATATTCTAATGAAACATTCCACAGTAATAGTTCACGTTATGAGTGGATTCAAAGCTCTGGAAGTATTAGTATTATAATGTATTCTTATGTTGAACCTGATGGGCGGAGTCAGAATCAGAATCAGAATCAGAATAGCCTTTATTGTCATTGCACATATTTCAGAGCAACGATATTGGAGCATTATATCATCGGGAACAGATATGCACAGACAGGGGGAGACAAGATGACACATTGCCGATCATCAAGATAGAAATAGAGATAGATAGAGATAGAGATAGAGATAGAGATAGAGATAGAGGTAAATCACATTGGAATAGATGCCCAAAAAAAAAGCATCATCAGTTTTCAGTTTACATGCAGCCGTGTGTAGAAGAAGGCGGGATAACGACAAGTTTAGGCCTGGTTAGCCAATCACAGTGTCACAAAAGGCCAATGAGGTTCCCTTCTCATAGTCAGCATCCAGAGCCGTAGTTACTGTTCAAGGGCTCTGTGCACCGCCCCGAAATCTGTTTCCACCTGAACACACCCCAACAGGAACACTGAGATTTACCCAAATCTACATGGCTTTGACTGCGGTGGGTTCATAACCGGACTGACTGAGGTCCAGACTCTGGATGTGGCTGTGTCCTCCTGGTCGCTGGCTCCGAGTGTTTGACAAATAATACGCACAGAACAGGAAAGTTTCCAGTACGAAGAGATTTATTAGTACAACAAACACCGAAACAATAGATGAACATGAGCAACTGTAATCAGAAGGACGTCTGGTTCAGTCTGCGATGATCGACTGAGGAGCCCAGAAGAGGCTCTGTGAGGGTGTGCAGACACTTCCCCAAACATCAGGTTACCAAGGCATTGTCCAAACATCTGGTAGCCATGGGGTTGCTCAACCAAACATCTGAGGAGAGAGAGAGAATGAAAGAGAGAGAGAGAAAGAACGTACCCTAGTGGTCGGTATGAGGTCGACCGACGTTGATCAAAGAATAATAATGAAACCGTTGCATGAGGGCGTGTCCTCTCACTCAGTACTTGAATCAATAAAACAGCCTAAATGTGTAAATATCAGTAAAACCACATCATTGATAAAATTACATAAGTCAGGGCTGTCAAACTCATGTTAGTTCAGGGGCCACATTCAGCCCAATTTGGTGTCAAGTGTGCGGGACCAGTCAAATAATAGCATAATACATTGTAAATGACAACTTTTCATTTTTGATTTAGAACATTAAAATGAATTACCCTTTCACAAAAAAAGAGTTGAATAACCTGAAAAAAAGGAAATTTTGTGAGGAAAAGTAAGTACAATTTTAACAATATCATGCTTCGAGTTATCATTCATACATGTGTATTACACACAGTGTTTTGGTAACAGGCAGAATATTGTTAAAATTGCACATAATTTTTTTTAGACATTTCAGATTTTTTCCATTTTGTTTTAGAGAATAGTTAGTAAATGTGAATATTTTCATCATGTAATGTTATTTTTTCACATTAGACTGAGAACAAAGTTTGTACTTGTCATTATTTATAGATTATTACTTGAGATCACATGGGTCTGGATCTGACTCCTGAACTAAAAGTAGTTATTCATTTTTACATTTCATAAATTTATCCTGTGGGACACATCAGACCTTTTGGTGGGCTGGTTTTGGTCCCCGGGCCTCATGTTTGACCCCCCCTGACATAAGGGATGGAATGGGGTGATGGCAGTTGTAGAGGGGGGAGGATTTAGAC
>JAPTGZ010001821.1:0-10745 GCA_029814645.1 Fowleria isostigma
ATTTTAAATTTTTTGTTATTTTTTATTTAGTTTTATTTATTTATTCATAAAAAAAATAGAATAGAAAAAATTTTCACTGGTTTTTCACAAAGTTTGCCAAAGTAGTGATGATTGGAAAAAGAAACAACACACTAGAAAAACTTTATGATCCGTAGGTAGTCCTAGTAACAAATATATGGATTGTTCCTTGTAGGCGTCCAAGGGGTTAAGTTAAGGCTCTTTTGTGGAGTTTGAAACGTGTGTCTAGATTACTTTTACACTTGTTCCCCTAGACTTCTATGCAATAACTGATGTATGGCAAAAATTAGTGAGAAGTAAAATATGCATAGACTTTTATTAACTATCACAGGGGTTCCCACACTTTTAAACTTGCGACCCCCGAAATAACGGTGCCAGAGACTGGGGACCCCCACTATCCCCAAAGTGACTGAAATGTAAAGAAATTTAATAAAATATGTGCACAGAACTCCAAGCATAGGCATAATAACACAAAAGAAACAGAAAAGTCTGACAAACATGATTCGATTTAAATTATATTGTGGCATATATCTGCCACATGACATTGTGGGTAAAGGAATTTTACTCACTGTGTTCTGTTTTATGTGTAGGAGTTCGGGGGAGGGTTCATGCTTATTGATGTTAATGTGTCTGTTTTACAACATTTATTGGCCTTGAAGTGTTCAGAGTGAGCACCTTGAGCCACAGGGAAATCATTTCGCAACCCCCCCCCCGTTGGCATCTTGCAACCCCCAAGGGGGTCCAGACCCCCACTTTGGGAATCCCTGACCTATCAGATGTCTTGCTCTGGTCATTACTGCTATACTTCTTGCCAAGTTTGAGTGGACACTGGCTATTTAAGGTCTCCAGCTTATGTTATGACTGACAATCGCAACCAAGAATTTATACTTGTGTACCCTCTCTATATTTATGTTGTTGATATTTATTTGTATTTTAAGTATCATTCTTATGTTGACCAAATAACATAATTTTGGTTTTCATTATGTTTATTGACAATTTATTTATATTGAACCATTGTTTTTCTAGTTTAATTAATTCAGCTGAGATAACTGTCATGAGAGGCTGTAGATTGTTATGAGAGATTATCAGTCATCAGTAAAAAGTATGAATTTTAATTTGGTAGAGATGGAACATAAATCATTTGTATAAAGTAGAAACAGTTTTGGCCCTAACATAGATCCTTGGGGCCCACCACAAGTGGTCTGCCTCGAAACTGAAGTACAATCCCCCCCCTGAACTATATGTTTGATTGAAGTATTGCTAAACTGCTGATATTTTCCAACATGTTTCATCCTTTTAAGGTTCATCCATGAAAACAGCCACAATATATTGATTTGTAGGTAGAGGTTTTGTTGCAAGTTGCTGCAAAAATCCTAATGCTTGCTCTTAGGTTCTTCAATTTCTTTCCTAGAGACCGCTAACGTCTCCCTTTAAAGACAGAAAGAAAAGAAAACAGTAAAACAAAATACAGCTTTTCCCTTTACATTAGGTTATTTTTCTACTCATTCTCAAAGGTTTTTTTTTGTCTGCTGCTCATTCACTATAACACAGATCCATGGTGAATTGAGATTTGTTTGTTTTTCCGTAAATACAAAAAGGTGAGCGAACCTCTTTTGTGTGTTTTATTGAATAGTCCCTTCTCCTCGGCCAGACAACTCCTTCCATGACAGCAGAGGTCAGAGCCGAGGTTCGGGCATGGCAGGGGAAGGCAGCGGTTTGACGAACCACTCCAAACGTCAGCCGGCCTTTGACCCCTGGTAATTATCTCCTGTAACCACAGCAGAGCACAGTTCATCTTGTTTATCGCAGACTATCTTCCACAGCTCACAATATGTCAGCACATGAATCTGACAGAAACACCAAACTGGTCTGTCCCTGATTAAGAACTGCCATTATCCAGCAGATGTTGTCAGATATGGTCTAATTGGGAGTTTAGAAATATTATGCAATACCCATTGATGTCATAATTTCCCAATGCTTAAAGATTTAATAGAATCTACACCGATTATTGTAGTAACTTGATTAATAATGTGATAAAATGTCCAGGTTAATATTATGGGAACACATTTATCAATAGCATACTACATTTCAGATAGGTCTTTTTTTTCTGAAGCTGATGAAATAATGTTAATAGATGATTTAATGGATTAAAAAAGTATGATTTTTTCTTAGAAATGTAAGATATATCAAATTTGTAATGCAGTAAGACCAGGGTGTTGCATGTGTCTGGGTTTCTACACTTGTTCATATCACTCTATTCTACATTGTAACTCAATAGTCACTCTATGTATATTACATTCTTAAATTCTTAAAACATAGAAAGCAAGACTTAAAATTAATGTAGTATTTGACCATTATCAGTTCCTAAGTTGTTGGGTTTTTTTTAAATAAAGTGTAATGTAGTAAGGTATTACAGTAGTGGATATAGTTATTACAATATTAGTCAAGCCTTTTTTATTTTTATTGAAAAAGGTGACAAAATATTTCCAACATTACCATTCTTACAAATTATATCTATTAGCTCCTTTTTTGTGTGTTTCATATTGTTTACATGCAGAAGTTTTTAAAAAACGAACTTATGAACTGGGTGCTTACAGTTTCGGTATTTCTCACTTAAAAGGAATCATAGTATTACAGTACCTTTGAGTTTTTTAAACTAGCGAAGCCTTCTTATGACATCTTCAATCAAGTTTAATTTTACTACATTTTTAGGCAATACATTCAGGAAATCATTACACTACTGGATGATTGAGTGCATTGTTGTGAGAAACATGTTAATTGCCCTTTTCCTGATGTTCAGGACTGGTCCAGACACTGTAGTTTTAAACCCCTCTGAGCCATCCAAAGAAAAGGAGAAGCAGGGTTTCTTCAGAGCAATAAAGAAGAAAAAGAAAAAATCCCAACTGGTGAGTTAGTACTGTATGTCAAGTCACTTTCACACGGTGACTCAAACATTATTGAGGTCATTTTTCCACCTTGTCTGGGTGCACTGTTTCATGCATATATGTGTTTTGATGTCAACCTTGCTTGTGAAGTTGCGTGTCTACATAAATCTTCCTCTGCTTTCAGATGTTTAATGCTCTGCCCTTGTTAGCATCTTGACTAAGAGATCAAATCACTTCTCCCTGTTGTTAATGTCATGTGTGTCATGTTTCCCTGTGCCATCAGTCATGTGCCTCTGTATTGCAGATGGACGTCCCCGAGGGAAGACCTCCTGTCATCAAGAAATGTCTTTTCCCTCTGTTTAGCCCAAAGAATAATATAAAGCGTAGTTCCTCTGTGAGAGTCCTTCCTGTAATGTCCTCTCCCATGGTACATGTTGTTTTCTCTTATTCATTTCCAAACCACCCATCTGACATTGCATGTATGCAAGAGCCTCAAATCAAGTTCACATTTGGTTTATTTTCAGTGTATTTTGTGTTTTATGGACCAAAGTGTGTTAATTTCATGTTATTATCAATTGATGTGTAAACTAGCCAGATCCATACATACAAGTGTCACTTGAATGATTCTTAATCCAGTAGTGACACCCACAAATTCATAATAACATTTATGGATATTACTTATGTGTTTGATTTTTTATTCATTGATAAGCAGATGTGTTCAAAAATCTGTATGAACTTTAATCTTTGGATCTGGTTGGTCTTTTTTCTTTTCAGTCCATCTGACTCTTATCAGTTGCTAGTGATTTTAGTCCTAACAGCATGTTTCTGGTTATGAGCTGATGATGAGTGAGGACGCTCAGGCTTTGCTGAAGCACCTGAGGGTTTGGAAGTCTGTTGTCTTTCTGCCTGGTTACTGTCACACACAGTTTTACTGCTTTGTATCACACAGTAATATTCACTTCAGCGACTTGATGAAAAGCCACGGATCTGGACAGATGAGGCACTGAGTGACAAAATCTTTGCTAAATATAAAATTGACCACATTTTGTTGTGATGTTCCTCTGTCTGCCATCTCAGTGGCAGTAATGTTTTAGCATGAAACAGGTGTTTGGGACTCTTTCTTCCCTTCACATTTTTTATTTATACATGACAGTTTGTTCAGATTCAGAGAGGGGGTTACTGCTGATGACAGAGCACAAATAAACACAATCTGGTTAGAAGAAATCAGGCAGTCAGACTCAGACTCGGTGGAAAATAGTGCGTGCTGCATGAAGAGTAGATACAAGGACTTTAGAAATCTCATGGACTGGCTAAATGGCTGATATCACTTAAAAAGATTTATCTATCACTTAGACTCAAGAGGTGGTTTCCTTTCTTTCTCCTCAGACCAATAAATGTGTCTGTGTCTCACCCTAGATGCATGTTGAGTTTGTAATTTTTATTCAATTTCCAATACACTCTGAGCCAAACATTGCATATATGCCAGTTTTAAAAGGAGGAAAAGGAACTTATGGCAGTTGGAGCTCCACACAAACAAGGACAACAAAAAACTTTGTGTAATGACATTTGTCTTTAATGCAGTACATTTTCACCTAAACAAACTACACGAAGCACATTTTTTGTTGTCCTTCATATGACGTGGGCCTATGCTGGTCATAAGTCTGAAGATATAAGACTGAATAGGGACTAAAATGTATTTCCAACACATACCAGGTTCCCAGTGAAGGTGTGGATACAGTCCTTCAGAAGGGCTCCAGGTCATCTGGTCATCAGAGCAGCCGCCACAGGTCACGTGACAAGAGCCGAGACCGCGACCAAGACCGCGACAGGGACAAGGACTGGCCACCGGAGAAACTGTCTGACTCACACTCTCCGGTAAAAATTACGCATTAGGTTTTGTTGGTTGTGCTCAAAATACAAGAAGTCCAAATAGTAACTGAGTAGTACAATGATTTTACTGCTATATATACCATCCCTATTTTGAACTATTGTTTAGAACTGCAACAAATAATCACTAATATCATGGAATATTGCAGCTGATTGTATTCCTCATTAATTAATTGTTTGTTCAGTTTGCAAGCAGTGTGAAAATATTGAGAAATCACATTTTATCTTGTCATAATTACACAGTAACAGAGATACAGTATCCCCTCTCAGAGTCCAGACCCCAAACATGGAAAATACTTAAAAGGTGCTGTAATTATTGTAAAATCAATTACAAACCACAGCAAAAAGATTAAATGAAATGTTAAAAATAAAGGTTAAATGTGGATAATTTGGGGTATTTGTAAATGAGCAGTTTATTTCTGTAGAAGGAGTAGGTTTCTTCTATAGAGTTCGCTATGTTCCTCCACCTCATTTCTGCAGTAGCTCAGAACAAACCAGGGCTCAGTAATGAGGATTACACGTCGCCTGGGGCAAGTAACATGCCATGTCGTCCTAGTAAAGCTACAAAACTCACTTGCCAATTTGGCAAGTTGCAAGAGAGAGAATTAAAGCTATTGTATTTTTTTCCAGATTTGATGGTGGAAGAAGCTAAGTAGTGCATTATTTCTATCACTGAAACACAAGGAAGCATTCAGTTATTCTGAAAAAGGGAGTTTTAGTTTGTTGGCGTCAGAAGGTGTGAGCAAAAATACATGTACGTATTATACAATGTACCATAGTTTGAAATCAAGATGGAGAAGACAAGGGAGTTTATAAAATAGAGTTGACAGCATCTTTCTTTTAATGAACTGACAACTGAGAGGACAGAGATGACTCCTAAACATAACAATCACTGTCTTTCTTTAGTTATAGAGTAAATACATTCAAAGAAAGAATTAAGTTACATAGATATCACAATCTGGCCAAAAATATGACTTCGGTAATTACGCTATAAGGCTAACAAAAATAATGAGGACCAGAGATTAATCATTACAGCCAGTTATGGTAAAACATTCAGATAGGGGGCCCAAATCCTTTCATAGTGTATGGGTTTTTTCTTAACAGGAAGTTATACGAGTATTTTCCCAGTACAATAGGACACAAGCTCATTGAGGTCCAGTTTGCTTTAGTACTTAAAGACAAGATAGAATTATTATCCTC
Organism: Fowleria isostigma; assembly: GCA_029814645.1. NCBI lineage: Eukaryota > Metazoa > Chordata > Actinopteri > Kurtiformes > Apogonidae > Fowleria > Fowleria isostigma. The sequence continues at coordinate 5,991 of JAPTGZ010001821.1, forward strand.
TTAACCAAAACTTTCAAACGATAATGAATCTAACACCAGTTCTAAAGGAGGTTTTCCATGTTTTATTTGCAGCCACCATAGTGAAGGGTCCAACCAAAAACCAGTTGCACAGCATGATGTTTTATAAACTTCTCTAAAATTCTGCTTTTGCATTAACTAGCAGGGCCATTTCTAGCTTCATGGGGGCCCTAAGCAAGATGTCGTTTTGGGGCCTCTAGTTTGTCAAATTACAATGAAGTAATTCCTAACCCTTTAGATCGATACTATAATACAAGGGAAACAATAATCCTCCATACGTCAGTATATAAAACAGATTTTGAGTGTTTATAAAAAATGTTTACTTTAAATAAGAAAATACAACAACCGCTGATACTTCGTTTTGATGCCAATTACAATGTTTGTTTTGTTTAATACTCTCGCTAACGGGAATGGTAGGTGGGTAGTTCTCAATCATTTCCATCATACCTGTCAGCAGCCTGCTACGTCACTAACTCTGTGACAGTGTGGTCCAATAAATATGACCTAATAATGCCACAAAAACAACTTATTATCGTAGTTTTTTTTTTATATCCTATGTTTATTTTTTAAATATATAAGGGATGTAATAAGTACATGTGATGGCTACAGATAAAGACAGGACATTTTAATTTTACTCAGATGAGGCCTTAAGTATTTTCCGAATTTGCCTATAACAACAAACGGCCCTTTTAACTAGTAACTAAAGCAGTATTGGAGTAAATGTAATCCCATTTGATTTATTTTCATAATGTTTTGGTCCATGTGTAATGTCCTTTCAGAGTCAACCACTAAAATCACTGCGCAAACTCCTGCACCTTTCATCCTCATCGTCCAACCAGACGCCGCCCTCTGACATGCGCTACCAGCCACTGCCCAATCCAAACTCTGCTCAAGGTGGTTTCACTGAAAGCCGGGGTCACTCAGGGGTCAGTACGCCCCAACTGAAGAGCCGCCAGTCAGCCTACCCGATGCCCGCTCAACTGGAGTCTGGCTGGCATACAACCGCCTTGGGCCGTCCTGAAGGCAACCCCTACCCGGAGCAAATGAGCATCAAGGGAGGTCAGAACGGCCACGGCTTCGGACGGCCCTCCCGGTCTCGGATGCCAAATCTAAACGACCTGAAAGAGACGGCTCTGTGATCTCCCCTCCCTCTGCCGATCTCTGCTCTACTTCAGACTTTCCCCTCTGTTGCTCCTACACCCTCCTTACGTAACCCTACACCTGCTGAATACACAACCACACACACACAAACACACAGATACCAAACCTTAAGTTTTAAACACTGCTTGCAGACAGGCCAAAAGCATAGGCCTTTTTATGTCTTAATTTTTTTAAAGCTTCCATGTTTGATAGAATTTATATTACTACTTATGTAATTCTGATTATAATTTGTACTATATAGTAAATATATTCAAATTAAATATATATAAATGGATAGATGAAGTGTAGATTTTAAGTGTAAGTATTTTTGTTTCTAATGAATAGAAATATAGTACATTTTACTGCGTAGTATTTCCTTTAGACTATCTAAGGCATTCTAAATGAATCAAGTTTTATCAGTTGTTACTATAGAGGTTGGTAATGTCAGTAACTTTGTGTTCATCACCCAGGATTGCAACTCTTGTCCAAGCTGTCTTGCCTTTGGATGTGCTCTGTCATACAGGTTACAGATGCTGCTGAAGTACACTGTATGTCGCACAAACAAGTCGAAGAAATCTTAAAAGTATCGCTGTAGTGCAATTAATCTGACAATCTTAAAAGCTTATATATGAGACTTATGTTTCTTTTTGTTTTTTTGTTTTGGTTTTTTTTGTTTTGTTTTTTTAGGATATTTAGATTTTTATGTCTTTTTGAAATGCAGCCATTTTAGAGACTATGGTGCCATAAACTGACAGAAACCCTAACCTACATCGCCCTCTGTAGGATATAATGAAGCAATGCACTTACTGTTCTATGATTACATGTACTAATGTCTAGGCACTGACTAATAACGCACAGTATTATCTTTATAGTGTAATACAGATATTAAATCTATGGTCACATTTCAATCATTTCCAATGGAACTAACAGTATAACTGTACCGAAGGTCACACAAACATTAAAATGTTATATATTACATGTAAAATAGATCAATCCTACAGCAGTAACACCTTGATACTTTGCACAGTTTTGAGTAAACTGTAAGGGTCTGGTTTATGGCAAAGAACATCTGAAGTTGATATTGAGGGTTTTGATTCTGCCTGATAACTTCCCTTACAAACAGGATTGAGGATTTCCAAAAAAAAGCTGCTTCCAAATGGCTCCACTCGTTTAATAAGTTTAAGAAATGTACGAATACATTTACAAATATTACTTTCTTTTTGGCTGCTGTAAGGATATTATTTATTGCTTTCTTTCCTTAACCTTAATCATTTTTACAGCAGTTAGAAGAAGACAAAAGCCATTCTGGGTGTACCAGTGCATTTTTGAACCAGTGGAGCTGCTTGGGATGAGGTTTTAAGGAATCTTATGGTGGAACCACAGTGTTTTAAAGAAGCTCTGTACTTTAACACTGTTTCCCACATGAGGAAAAAGTGCCATGAAAGTAGCTTGGCAGAACTGAATCCTATTTTTTTTTCTTTAATGTTGCACTTTGAACCTGTGTGGGGCAGCAATATTGCTATGACTCTGTAAATTCTTCCTCACCTCCTCTTCATCATGTGCACAGTGTGTGAAGGTTGAAACACAGAGCCGCAGGTACACACTGAGTCCAGCCATGACTGTATTGTATTGTGTATTTGTGCATCTGTAAGGACTGTGCACACTCTGTACTTGACACAATACATCTCTTCTCTCCTTGGATTCTTGTTTTGCTGAAGGAGCACCGTGTATTATATTAATACTGATGTGTGACTACTTGTTTGGTAATATTTATAACAGAAGATGTTTATCAGCTGTTTAAATGAAATCAAGTATTAAGTTTGTGCTTTTATTACAGACACAAATTAGTAGCATAGTCAGTGTTTATCGGCTTTTTTTTCCACAGAGCATTTACATGAGAACATAAACCCACAGATGAATGCTTAACAATTTTAGAATATTCATGTTTACATATGTAACAGTGAATCTCAAATAAAACCAACTCCTTTGATTTGATGCTTCATTTGTAAAATCTTTTCTCAGCTATGTGTTTATTTAGGATCTGTCTTGATGATATATCTAATGTCATTTTCCCCTTCAAAAACCCCCATTTGCATTTAAAAAGTTAGTTAATGTTACCTTTAAGTATTAAAACAAGTAGTGTTGTACAAAGTGTTAGGCCACTGTTAGGTTTTTTGTTTGTGCAAGGTTATAATGACTATACATACAATATGCATTCATCAGTCTGCATTGAGATACAACTGTGACATACAAGAAATATGTAATTAGTATTAAAAACAAACATTTCAAGGACAAACTGTTTCTATAGACATATGTGACAAGTATTCAGTGTGATCATGTTTGCACTCAGCATGTGACTTCCTTGAGAAAATATGAGAATTATAAGAAAATCTACATGTGTTTTACACCAGTTTTCATTCAAGTTATGTCAAATGATTTTTACTGTTTGGGCCCCTCCTTGTAGGAAATGAGGTCATACTAAATACTGCTTTTTTTTGCCTGTAAAAGCCGGTGTGTTTTCAATACTGCACAGGAAATTTGCCTGGGTAAAATTTACTCAAATTGGAGAAAATTTTACTCAGATATCATTTGGTATCTCTCGAAAAAGAGTAAAAGTCACTCTTTGGATAGAGCTCTCCAAAGTCAATATAGAGACAAATTTACTCTTTTTGAGGAAAATACTTTTGACTATGAAAAAAATTCTCTGTAATTTTTTCTGCATATGCATATATTTAATGTATATTCTAGTTGTATCTCATCAAAACCCTGCAAAAACAACAAAGCTGAAGGTGGTCTAAATCTTCTGCATAGATCTGTATACAGACTTAGAGTGCATGAAATGACACCAAACACCTTCACCTGCCCAGATTTCATTTACTTTGCCAAGAAAGACAGCCATGTTAAACGTTATTGGAAAGTAACATGGTGGTTGTCCCTGTGCTGAACTGGTGTCCATCTTTTGGCAAACGGCAGGTGGGAAGGCCAAAGTCCTCCTCAGCCTCTGGAGCTGCACTTGTTCATGCACATCAGCAGCTCCAGCCTCATGGCGATGCGGGTGTGCCAGCCCAGTGGCAGCAGGCGGATGTACCGAGCCACGATGGGCGGTCGCAGCAGGTTCTGCACCGTGGAGGAGCGATCAGAGTTCCCATAGAACACCTGGAACAGGGTGAAGGGCAGACAAGATGTAGAGTATAAAAGTAGATTAGTATCATGAGTAATACTGGAGAGGCGTTCTTCAGCCAACTCCTTTTTACCTACAGTGAAAACACAAGTGTCTCAACACGGACACACGACAATAGTTCATTTAGTGCTGGGTAAACAACACTGCAAAGGGGCTTTAGTAAGATATTTATGTTATACATCCATAGGAATTGCTATTTCTCATATATACACTGTTGCCCATAAAGTTGGAATAAAATATGTTTACCTCTTCTCATAAAGTGATTGTGACAATGTGATTTATTCTTGATAAAGTGTAAGTGGAACTGAGTATGTGATCATTGTACCAGGTCAAAGGTGAGTACTGACGTGTAAGTAGGGACAAAAAAAGGGATGTGTCTTAAAAAAACATTATTCCAATTTAATGGGCAACAGTAT
>JAPTGZ010001835.1:0-10743 GCA_029814645.1 Fowleria isostigma
GGTTAGGTACGGGGCAGTCTGTCTGTCTGTCTGTTAGCAACTTTATGCAAAAACTAGCGGACGGATTTTGAAGAAATTCCAGGATTTGTTTGAAGTATTCTTTAACATTGGGAGATAGGACCATTTTCAGTATTTGTGCATAAAACTCCACAAAAAAACCCCCAGAAAAACAAACAAACAAACAAACAAATAAAAAATAGTCAAGGCACTGATACAAATAAATGTAGGTTCATTACTTTGGTTTGAGTCACAATATGGGGGGACTATCATGCTTGGCAGAGGTCTGCACTCTTCGAGTGCTTTTCTAGTTTGAGAGTATTTCTATTTGGGTCAAGTTGAATTTTCATCAGTGTTGTCAAGTGAGTTTCAACTCTTAAAAACTGTGACTTAAATCTGACTTAAGTCAAGTCATTGAACTTAAATCCTCCACCTCAGCTTCACAGAGGCAAGGAACAAAAATTTTCTGCCCGGTTTCCGAATATGTTCAGTAAAGCCAAAAAAAATCTGGAATTGGTTTGATATTTCTTCCAAAACTACTCAAAATGCTCATCTTCAATATTTCAAAATACTTATGTCGACCTACCTATAGGTCATAAAGTCGCTGCTTATCAAAATGCTTATTCATCCACTTAAATGCATGCTTGTTAAAAAAAATGCAGCAAAGAAAGAAGAGGGGAAAAAAAATAGAAAAAGAGACAGGGATTTAGCCTCTTCATTAATCGGTGCATAATCCCTAAAGAGGGAGGTGGAAACATTGCAGTTGTGGGGCATTCTTGCTTGTGCTGACTCAGTCTTGCAAATCTGCACTGTCAGGCAAAAACCCAGCAGGAGGACATGGAGGCCAGACACAGAGGTGTGACTCTTCTATTTTCCTCACATAAGCAGCAGCTGTTATTTAATTTATGTCAGACATGGGGATGGTAAAGTCTGTCTCAGTATGGGCATTGTCTGTGTGTGTCCTTATGACACTTTAGATGTGATTAACTAACAGCAAGAGGGACATTTTAAATAAGGCTGTACAGCTGGTGAAGGATTAAAAGCCATCCATAAAATACGGAGGATGCACTGGATGTGAATTATTCAGCTGAAAAACCGAACGGGAAGCCTTGAGTTCATATTATGTCATCTGTAACATAAGCAGAAACCTGTGCGGTTTCGAGTAATGGCACCGGCACAAGCAGAGAGTACATCATGGACTATAAGAGTATTTTTTGTACAACAGTGACAACAAAAACAACTTAACAAACTGATGCATGATTTTTAACTGTACATGCTAATATTGGTATTTATAGCATAACATCCAATTCCTGCAGCTCAGTATTAATGAAATACAAATAATACTTAATTCATCCTAAAGTTGAATTAAAAGCCAAACCTTTAACGTGTAAGGGACACTTTCATTTATCCATTTTGACCAGAATAAGGTATTTATTTTTGTGTTTTTTGGGTAACCGCATTTGCTGCTATGAGTATTTTAAATGTAAGCTTACTTGAATGAACACAATGGTTCATTTCAATGCATGTAGCTGCTAATTTGTTGCGCAACTGTCTATATGGAATGTTTAATGAATTATAAGCATTAATGCCAAACAATTTTTGATTATTTTGAAGGGGAACTTATTTATTTTTGTAAATGAAATATTTAGATATCAGTAAGGTAACTCATGATGAAATGCAACTATGAGTTCTTATTCCAATTAAAAATGATTAATTGGATTTGTTACTCTTTTCTTTTATTTGCTAATGGTACAAACTGTATACAAAGTGGTAAAGCTAGTCCAAGCTTTATTTTCTGACAATGTGATTCTAGTTTATGTTTTTGACCTTACTTAAGTCAGGGTTTTCCCCCCCTTGGCCTTTGAAGACAACCTGCTGTCAGGTGAGCTACCCTAACCCCACTTCCTGGTAGGAGGATGGACTGTTTTCATTCCCTGCCCTCAGGCATCATGTGGTAGGAAATAGAACTGCTCCTGTACTCCTGCTTATGTACCACTTTGTGGTTGAACATTGGACTTTCATTTACGGAGATGAACACTGTTGTGTCCTAACTCTGGACACAAACTGAAGACTTTTAAGGTCACACATGAATTTGTTTTGTCTCTTCAAAATGGACATTGCCTAGATTTTGTTTGAATGACTAAAGTCCTATTGGGACTGGATTAGTTTTACCTACGGATATGAGGTAAAGTAACGATGGCTGGAGATTTTAGTCCCGTCTGAATGTGCCACGTCAGTAATCATTACCGCACAATGTCAGTAAAGATGACCTCGACTTTTACCTTCTGTAAAAGGGTCTGGGAAAATGACTCCAGGTAAAACTAATCCAGTCTGAATAGGCCAGTAGGTAATATATGTGTAGACGTTCCACCATATCCTGTTTACTAGTGATTTTTGCAGCTTTTCATGCATGGAGGCGCTTGAAGAAGTATTCAGTTTTTCAGAACGCAGTTGGACAAGTGCATCTGTATCTTGTACTGTTGGAATCGATGTACGACAAACAGGATCAGACATAAAAGAAGGTCTAAAGTAGTTTTTAGAGGCTGGACACTTCTGATTGCTTTAGGTAAGATAAGCAGTGTAGCAGGGCTATGTGGTTATAAAATAATGTTAGCTTAATCATCCAATTGCTGAAAAATATTAATGTTCTTGACGGTGATAACAAGAAGCAACGTCATTTGCACATGACGGGGGGGGATGGCAGTGTGTGAATGGATTGATTCCTCCCACTTGTGGTACTTTTACTGACATTCCTTATCCAGTGTGAATCGGCCATTAATATTACCGACATCCTGTGGTAAAGTGGTGTTATCCCACATCCCTATGTAAAATGAATCCAGTCTGAATAGTGCTGTCAATTTGTACTGTTGTTCTGGGCTTAATTAAACCGGAGCGCTGCGAAGCGATCCGGCAGTTCCTCCGTCCTGTACCCCCCCTTGTATTGTATTGTATTGTATTGTGTATGTCAAATCTCGGACGGTTGTAACTGGCAAGACGAATTTCGTTGCTCTGAAATATGTGCAATGACAAATAAAGTCAATTCAATTCAATTATTATGTTGATTTCATAAACTGCTTGATAACATTTAACGTACAATGTAAAGTATCTTATATAATATTACTGGCACTATTCAATATCTGATAAAATAAATGCATTAATCGCTTTTATATAGACATACTCCAAACTCATTTGGGTCTTTGTGGTATTATTCACACTATCTTATGGCTCCTTCCAGATCTACTTCTGGTCATTATCAGTGATTACATGTTACTTACTGCCCTGTAGTCAGTCTGCCCAGCCTGTACGCGTCACATGACACCACTGATAAAGTCACTTGCTGGGTTGATGTATAAGGGGTTCTTGTATTACATTTTGCAGCTGTGGCCAGTCACTGCAAGATTTTTGCTTCTGCTAATGTTTTAGAATCCTGGAATAAATGGCTTGAGTGTGCCATGACTGCAGAGACTTTTAATTTGAAAAGAAGGATACAAAAAAAGCAAAAATTGCAACAACACCAAGAAGATACAAAAGCCAGGAAAAAGTACTATTTACCCCCATCTTCTTAGTAATACTCAAGATTTAGCTTTGTCATTTCTGTCTGAACTGATCAAGTTGACATGAGTGCTGTCAGTACATTCTATAAAGAACTTTTGTCCTTCAAAATAAGAGTACATGCTATAAAAACTACAGTTTGTGCTTTAAAGTGTTAATGTTTATATTCCATTCTCACTCTCCTGGCACATGGCTTGCCTCTCATGGTGTCATTGTTTTACCCACAATGAGATTTTACTGTGGCAGCAAAATACATTACACAAACTCCTGCTAGTTAAAGTGGATAAACACACAGAAGCTTCCTGTACAATGACACATCCATAAAAATGAGGTAGAACAACTCAATACATTACAGTGTGTAGATTTACATAGTTTGGGTTTTGTCTACATTCATTGGATGGAAATCCTGGTCACGCCAATATGAACTTCATCCTATAGATGCTTTGTTTGACTGATATGCTTTTTACATTATTTGCAACAAATACAAAGTGGTATTTAAGTAAGTGTAGACCTATGTTGAGTTTCCAGATTTTTTTTTAGTAGGCTATATTTCCTGTAGCTCTTAATATGATTATACTATGCATATAAGCATATTGTGCAAGGCTTAAAAAAACAAAAAAAACCAAAACTCTTCCCAATATTATTTATTGTCTTTCGCAAAGTCTGAGGAAATCTGGATGCAAAATGACATTTAACATTTTTGCTCAGATAACATTAATAATTTTTATAAGGCTGTTACCCTACAGTATAGGATAAGAGTGCGATAAATACACACTTGACTAACACACTACTTTATATGAAATAAAAAGAAGAACAAACATATGTTGGAATCAGTCCAGTGTTTTCTTCTGGAGGAAATGACATCATGGAGAGCAGGTCATGTGATTTGGAATTAACACACTTCCTTGAGAGGGGTTTTTGTAATGGGTAACTTAGTTGAAAGTCATTTCTTGGACACAGATACAATTATGTTCATTATAAAAATTTGATATATTGGCATAAAATATATGTCATGATCAAAAGAACATAAAACAATTCTTGAATAAACTAATTTTATTATTGTTTAGCTAATTAGAAGGTGGTTGTTATTAATTATTTAGTATTTATTTATTAATAAGTGATTGCTTCCATAATTAAATAATTATGGAATTTTTAAAGACATAATCATAATGAACATAAAAATCATTCCTTTATTTTTTTTATAAAGATGTATGCAAGATATATCCCATGGACTTCAAAAGTCAGTTATACCTTATATTGACCCATATGTGAGACTGAGCCACCGGTCCCAGAAGTTTCAGAATGCTCCCTTCAGTTTCTGCAGGTTCATACTGTGTGTTTGGACCTTCTGTCTCCAGTTCTGCTCATCTGTTTATTTGGGTGTACATTTATTTGTCCGGAGATGAGCTGAGTGTGCCATTGTTTACATCTGCTTTGTTGTCCTCCCTATTGTGTCTATGAAACAAATCAACTCAGTGTGAATAAGCCAGACTGGTTGTTGTTTTGTTGCCCATATAGCAGACATCAGCCCTTGTGGCACTTGCCCTGCAGTGCATCTTAGTGAAATCCAACAGTGAGCATCTGGAGCAGGTTTAGCATCCGAATCCCAGAGTCCCTTTGATGAGGCTGGGAGCGTAATGGATCTGAATTCCTGTGGTGTCCTCTGGGTGCCAGGGCTGTTGAATAGTTGGCCCTTAGCCTAGCATCAGCAACATGATTGGTGTTGTGATTCAGACAGTGAAATGGTTGTGCGTTAACAGAGATAACCGAGTTTACTGCTTCCTTCGATGACACCCAGCTTGACAGACAGCTCAGGGTGTTGATTCACCAAAGTTTAAGGCCCCCCCCCCCTTCTATCAGCATCATTTTACCACCAAGCGCTTCAACTAGGCATGAAGATAAGGGGCAAAATTAGTCATGACTCAGAGACTATCATTCGTCAAATTTATAAGAGTTCCATGTAGGTCACTAATACTGCATCAACACACTCAGCTTAGTGGTAAATTGGTGGCTTCAAGACACTGAGCAGCTCTGGCACTTGTGCTTCATCTCTACTATCTATTATCAGAATTAAAAAAAACTCACTGGTGATAGGATTGGAAAATATACTCTACTCTGGAGGACAAAAAGTAGTCAAATACTTTAAGAAAATCTAGTTTGCATTGGAATGGAAATATATACATTACCTCATATACTGTACTCAAGGTAGCTGCGTATTCCCATTTTCTGAAAATTCATAGTAGTGCTACACAAAATCTCAGAGGAAATATTGTTGATTTCACTCCACTGTATTTTTCTGGGAGTTGTATATATTGGTTACTTTTTTCATTCCATTCTTGTCCGTTGAATGTAAACTTCTGATGACCTTACAGAATATGCTGTATTGCTGTAGATTTAACAAGGTATTAGTGCATAAAGTAATTCAAATAAAAGTGCCCTTTCACAAACAACTGTTTTCGCTTGCTTTTTTTTTTTTTTTTTTTTTTTTTAATTATTTTGGGACCACACGGGGTTATATCTGTGCAGGTGGCCAGTGCTGGGTTTGAACTAGGGACCTTCTTGCTGTGAGTTAACAGTGACCGCCACACCACAATAACAGTTAATTTTAAGAATACTACAAAGATGGAGAAACTAGATCACATTAAAATCCTAAAAACTCGCAAATCATTGTTTTTCGACAACAGTACTTTTAAAACGCTGAATGGATTCTACCTGTATAAAGCTTTGTTGATATATAACTTCCGTGAACTTTTAATTCTGGCCATTAGACTCTGCATGCTTGGTGCAGAGTGAGTTCCATGGTGTACGTATACAAGGGGGAGCTTTTTAGCATTGCCTCAGCATTGTGCATTATAATTCCATTATAATTCCATTTGCACCTGTGTTCAAGCTTCGGCCCCTTGTGTGCGATTAGCAATTCCAATAGTACTGTATGAGGGTTAGCTGCTAGCTGCACACCATGAATTATGATTCAGGTAGCATTTTTTTGCATATCTGTATATGGGAGGGTTAGCTTCTGGTGCTAGCATTAGTGATTCTGACGGCATATAATGTGCAGGGGAGGGTTGGCTGTTAGCGCTGTGTTAGCTGCTGTGTGTTGTAATTCCCATGGTGTAGCCGGAGCCTGGGAGCCATGCGGCGTGTGGCGGATCGTCCCAGGTGGTGGGCTGTCAAGACCAGGATCAAAGAGCAGAGGAGTGGACCTCACACATGCACACAAACACATACACACAGTCGGCAGTGTTCCAGTTCCACCTGTTTAAGAGTCGGCACACTTGCAGCTTGCACACACAGAAATCTGCAGAAAGCCAAAGCGACAGACATATTTCATATGATTCTGAATGTATATCTCCATGTGACTTTTTTTATTGATGGAAAAGCACAAGCGTAGAACTACCGTGAGCAAGTGAAAACAGAACCTCACACTAGTATGAATAAGCTTTTTCTATCTATTTGCGCGTATGTGTGCCTCATCTCTCAGCACAAACATTTACCTGAAGGCCGGGAGGGCTCAGAGCAGGGAAATACACTGTGCTTGTCCTGTTGAAGAGGGACACTTGAAAACACACACCAGAGACGCACATGCACATAAAGTCAGAGTGAAAGCAAGAAATCTATTAGAAGTTAATGTGTGTGTGTAAAAGTGAGATAGGCAGGGAGGACATAGGGGCATGGTGTTTGTAAGACAAAAAAAAAAAAAAAAAGGGAGGAAAAGAAGGCGATGGTAGAAGAAGAGCAACTGTGAGTGGAATAGTGAGTAGAGGAGGGAGATGCGTCTTCATAAATGCTTTATAGCTGCTGAAGGGGGCCTTAGACTGAACGAAGACCCACGGTTCTCCCACCTCTGTCAACATATCTCCCCCCTCCCCTCAAGAGGTCAACCCCAGCTCCACTGCAAAAGACAGCAAGGCTGCAGACAAGCTTGAGCACAGGAGGCTGAAGTGCCAAGTTGAATCTACACAAGTCTTCTCAATGGGTGCGTGAGTGAGTACTCCACATAGATACTGGCTTTTTCTTCAGCATCAGACAACAGCCAGGCCGGGCTTTGATGTCTGAAAGGCCTCAGTGGTGGCAACATTAAGTGCAATTTTACTCCATATATTTTTTCAATTTCTATTGTTCCCACCACAAAATGTGTGTGTGGGTCATTTTACTGGCAACTCCGCCTTTCCCTTTGCAGGAGAACAATTCTGTAGACAAACACTTTATCACAATTTCTTTAGATGTTTTAATGTTTTTATTAAGTTTCTTAAAAAAGCACAAGTGTGAGTGTAGACATGGATAAAAATTTAAATTGAGTATCAAGGTACAATACATGTATTACTGTTATGTAGTACTGCAGTCAATCTACACCCATCTGATAACTATATTATAATCAAGTTATACATATAGTTTGTTAAAGCTGCAGACGCTGAAACTGAACATGTCTGTAGCTCTCTCCGCTCTGTTCAATAAATATAGAAATACAAATGAACCTGACACATGCTGTATGCTGAGACATTGAATAAAGCAGTAGAATTGTATCCAGGTTACATCAGACATCAGTAATTACAGTTGTCAGTCATATACATAGTTGCCTATTATTAAACAAAAACATGTGTCACAGTAGATTTTCTATAGCCTGAATACAGAGGTTAGAGTACAGTCTGATCTTCTCAGTTGTAATTCAAGTGGTCTTCTCAGACCACTTGAATTACAATATGCTGAAACTATCAAGCACTGCAACTTTAGCATTAATAATATAATAATAATCATTGTATGGAATTGCAATTATTCATTGAATCTACTGAATCTATATTGAATCTATTTTTAGATCAGTTACACAGAGGTTGGGTGGTGTGGATGGCTGATTCCTAAAAGTCTATATCATCCAAAAACTGACTGGCAGCCTGGTTTTACTTTTTAAGTTTAATCAATATAAGATATTTTATCACAGATAGAAAAGATTGTTATTTGGTTTAAATATTAATAAATACAGAGTGATTTCTTTTATTACCTTTGGAAACAGGATCTAAATAACATTTAATATACTATACTGAAAGAAAATGTAATGTGTGAAGTTCACATGTGAGTGAAATTTTGAGGAAACTGGATTAAAGCAAAACCTAAGCCTGATTTTTATTTGATCCTATTCTGTCCATTATTGTGCCAAGTTATTTATGTGTTCAAAACCTCTTTAAATTCTTAGAATGTTTGGAACTGAACCAGTAAGGATGGACAAAGGAAAGGTAAAACATAAGTAGAGCCAGCAGTAAGTAAGCACAAATGCCCTGCAGAGTTAAAGTATGGTTTATTAAAAAGGGAAAAAAAGAGGCGGGTGGGAGCGGTGGTGGGTGCACCTCACAGGGCTTCAACTCAGAGCCCTTACACATGAGGCTGGCTCATAACAGAGACTCCGTCCATCTCCAGAGTTCCTTTTCCTTTCCCGGTCCACTCCTTTTGACCCCTGGGGTTCCATTCAAGCACTGACCCACATTAACTACAGTCTGCTGCAATTACTGCTTGGACAGGCCTCTGGGTGGTATGGGATACATGCTCTACCTCTATTTGGTGAATTCTCCCCTTTCCACTTTTCTTTGCAGCTGTAAAAATGCCCCTTAATGTGTATAATTTATGTGTGTCCTGCTGAGTGACAGCGGGAAAAAGAGGGGGGAAAAATGACACATTTTGAATTTGACAGCACAATAAAGAACAGCTTGTCAGATGGGGGGGAAAAAAGAAAAAGGATGAGTGGATGGCTTCAAACAATGCAGCATTTCTGACGGGCATTTGGCTGATGTTCTAATCCTGTTAATGTAGGCACTGGTCCAGCTTGCGGCACTTCACAAATCTATACAATCCACTGGTTACTTTGGTGGAAAAGCACCAATGTCACCCCCTCCAAATCCTCCATTCCTCCCACCATTCCTCTCTCTCTCTCTTTCTCTCTCTCACTGCGCAAACAACAAGAGCAGTTTCCGGAAATCAAAGCTGGTTTCTGGCCGACCCCAAAATGCACAGAAGTATGTGTGTGTGTGTGTGTGTGTGTGTGTGTGTGGGGATTCCAGCTCTGCAACTTCTGCTCATAGCCAGGCAACTCTCTGTGTCGCTGAGGCATGCAAAAGTATAAACATAAAGGGGGAAAAAAAGACACACGGAGACGAGAATCCACGCACACAATCTCCCATTAAAATCCACCTGCAGCTGCTCTCTAATTGGGCTTGGGTAGCTAAAAAAGCTCATGTCTAGTTAAGGCGATATAATTGGCCGCTCTGCTTTAGGAAAGAATGAAATAAATCAGTCGTCTGTCTCAGGTCGGCCCCGTCTCAACTGAATCCATTAGAGCAGATAATTGTGTTGGATGGTGAAGCATTCGCTCAGTGATGCTGCAGCTGAGCAAGAGGATACAGTTGGCTTACAGTTTCAAAGTGGATGTACACCGTTGGACGAGTGCATGTCCCTGGATGTGACATCAGAGTAACCCAGGCAGTGAGATTTCACTCTGAACAGTGATTGGAAATCAAACGCTGTAATCTGCATGTGTTTATCTGCAGGCTTGAAATCATTTCCCAAATCTTTATTGAATTGTTTTGGGTTCATTTTTAGTGCTTTTGTTTTTACAAATCAAGATGACATTTCAGGTTAAAAGAGACTTCAACGCTTGGTTGATGCAAAATCTATTCCAGGTGTTCAGGTCAAATACTTATCAAGCAAAACATCAGCTCTCAAGGGGTGGTATTGATTGCAGTTTTTTCTCTTCAAGGTGGTTTATAGGGAGAAATAAACCATTACAAGGAAACCAGCATTTATTACTGCATGTAAAGAGCAAATCTGCAGCATCCTTTATGTCTATCTTTGGTGCTAAACAATCATGTTGTGGCTCTGCCCTTCCCCAGAGATCACCCGTCAATCATGCCATGTAGGTGGCAGCGTGTCGTCTGTTTTCTCAAATTTGACGGTTTGATTTTCCACAGGCGGCCTTTTTGTCTTCGTTTCTTCAGCCATGGTGGTTTAGATGTGGGTTCAACACTCTCTGTTTTTATTTTCTTTTGGGTATTTATAGCCATGTTGTGCACAGAGGTTGTGCAGGATTCAGCCTGTTAATGAAGACATTAAACTTATTTTGTGCATGTGTGTATTAAAGTGTGTGTGTGTGTGTGTGTGTGTGTGTGTGTGTGTGTGTGTGTGTGTGTGTGTGAGTCTCAGTAGATCATG
>JAPTGZ010001850.1:0-10743 GCA_029814645.1 Fowleria isostigma
TCTGTCTGTCTATCTGTCTATCTATCTATCTATAAGAAAAGCACAAACAAATATGAACAACCTGAAACATCTTAAGAGAAGTGTAATTTTAACGATATTCTGCCTGTTATTAAATGTTTTGTGTATTTGTAGATCCACTGTGTAAGTTGTAATACACATGAATAAATGATCAACTGAAGCAGAATATTGCTAAAATTGCAAATTCGACTGAATGTGCCTCCTGAACTAAAATGAGTTTGAGACTCATGCTTTACACTGTTCAAAGCTACTAATGTTAAAAGCAGGAATGTCCAAAGTCCGGCCCAGGGGCCAATTGTGGCCTGTGCCAAATTTCATATGGCCCAAGCCTCGGTCACAAAATGCATCACTCGTGGCCTACCAGCATTTATGACCAAAGTAATACTATACAGATGTTACAAAAATAAATTTTATTTGTCACCAAAGGGTGTATTCCATTTTTTTTTTTTCTCAGATATTCATATATTAAAAGCAGAGTGATTTTGGTGAAACCCGTTCGATTTGTCACACATGTATGAAATTAAAAGTATGTCATTTGCAATAAACTTTCCATAAAATAGTTAATTTGCGTATAATTTTAATGGTTCAAGAATGTGAGGCAGAATGATTGGCCTATGTCATTAAATCTGGCCTTTTCACCCCTGGTTAAAAGTATATTTTGACTTGGGTTTTAAAAATAAAGGGCAGTCATTATTTAATAATAGACGATAATGATAAACAACACAGATGTGGATGTTACAGATAACTCTCTTAGTGTTCAGTGGTAGCATGATTGAATGTTTTATCTGTGACATCTCTGCCATCCTCTACAGCAGCAGTGATTTGTGTCCAACAGGGGGCGCTGCTGACTCTGATTCTCCAGGACGGCTGCAGTTACACACATACATACACACACGCTGTTCATGTACATGCTTGCCACTATTTGGCATCACTTCTCCCAGATATTGATCTTTACAGGCCATACCCTTGGGCAAGGTGATTTTACACTTATCTCCCCCTCACCACCTCTCCAACTCCCAATCTCAGCTCAGTGTCGCATTCACTGTACTTTGGGGATGAGGAGGAATCCCACTAGGTTTGTCTCTGACTGCTTGTCACTATTGCTATTTGTCAGAGTGTGACTGATGAATCGGGTCACTTGTGCATACACGCACATACACGCAGATCAACACATACAATTCTGGGCAATTTTCTGTGGAAAATCTCCACAATGATGGCACATGTGAAGTAATCGATCAAAGACACCTATGACAACCTCTCATCTTCCTTTGTCAAAGCCTTCTTTAAAGCTCCAGTGTGAGTAGCAACATTCATTAAAAGATCATTTAACTCGGTATACTCTTTTATCTCACTCAGCCTTTTCCAATCCTTGAACATAAACGAAGAAAATTAGAAAAAAAGAGACATTTATGTTACGATAGCATCATAATATTCTATATCTGAACCACCGAAAACATCTTCTGGGGTTTTGATGTATAATTTAATATCACAATTAAATGATTTTTTCATTCCCTGTGAAATGCCACCTTTCTCATGTCAGATGACGATCTTCTGCAGTGTGGCGGAGTACAGTTGGATCATGCACTAATGATGATGTTGAGAAACGCTTCAACAAAGACTTCAAAAACTCCGTGCACCAGTATGTCTAAGCACTGACTGTAGCAGCACGAGCAGAGAATGTGATGTTTTAAATACAGATCCAGGACGCTAAATGCTGACTCATTTTCATAATCCATGTGCAGCAAATTAATCATCAAACAGCAGCACAGGGGACTCCTAAAAGTTATCAAATGTATTATTTCTTGCATGTTTTTGTTTCCTTTTCATTTGTAATAAAACAATTACGCTACAGACCATCAGTTCACTTTAATAACTTCTAAAGCAATAAAATATGAAAATGAATGACAGAAAATAAACATTTAATTACAGTATTACTTATGGATGTTGATTAAAAGCAATATTAGATTTTTTTTAAATATTGTTTCTTATTTATTCAAGCTCTGTGAAACGCACTGTCTGTGCATTGGAAATATATGAAATATCTTAATGTTTTTTTTTTGTTTTTTTTTTTCTTAAATATGCCTCTCACTACAAGAAGAAATGTGAGACTGTATCATTGACTTCCGTCTAAAATAAAAAAAAACTTGAATCTGTAATGAAGTGATAACTGCACAACCAAGAAAAGGGTACTTGTGGTTAAATCCTATTATTTTATGATTTGTAAACAGCATGGACTAAATTTTATGTTTTACGGTGTTGAGTAATTGCAGAAAATAAGCAGAGTGAGACATTTCAAACCTAAAGGAACAGAACAGGGGAGGTACCAGCTGATGTCAGCATGGTGAAACAATTCAACTCCATGTCATGGCTAACACCAGAGCTGTTAGACACTGTCGTATTTATGCTCTTAAATTGAGTTAAACAAACATGTTGAGCAGCGATGAAATAGGATTACAACTGCCAGCAGCCAGGTGCACTGATATGATTGTCTGATGCAATGACGGTTCTGTTGAGAGGGACATGAGGGTAGTATAGATTGCGATGAGTGGGGTCTGTGTGATGATAATGACAGTGGGTTGACCTGAAGCTGGAGGGTGAAAAGAGACAGACAGGGAAGAGGCAAACATAGTTAGTGGCTTCTGCATGGGAGATAATGCGTTGTATGTTTGTTTGTGTGTGTGTGTGTTTTGATGAGCGGAGCGGCTGCTTTTGTGTATGTGCACAAATAAATCTCACACACGGACAGATGGAGGCAAGGTAATTGTGTTTCACCCTGCCTAGTCTCTTCTCTGACGAGTTACTGCACACAGCGTCTGACCAGCAGGTGGGTGGAGGGGAACCATAGGTATTAGAGCAGTAGTGGGACACCATTTAAACGTCACAGTATGACGGGAAAGGACTGTGTGGGTAAAGCCTCTTGTTGTTTATGCGCTCTGCAATCCATTTTTTGTGTGTGGAACTCGTTTTCTTGTGTACACATAAATGTTCCATCAGTGGTAATTGCTGTATTTTGGCAGCGAGCACAACACAGTCTGATTTCTCCTTAATGTTGATCTTTGGCTTTAGCTGGCTTTGGTCGATGGCGCTGGTTCTCAGATCTGGTCGTCGTGGCCCAGTGTCCTGCATGTTTTGGATATTTCTCTCTTCCAGCACATCTGGTTCAATTAATGATCAGCCCATCACCAAGCTCTGCAGAAGATGATGATGATGTAGTACAGTGTTTTTCAACCTTGTGGTCGTGAACCCACGTCTTGAATTTAAATGGGGTCACCTGAAATTTCTAGTAATTGCTAAAAAAACCAACAAAAAAACCAACTAATAAATATATATTTTTAATAATTTAGTTTATATTTCATGATGATTAAAAAATCACACCCTTTTTCTGATAAAAAATCCAGTTCAAATAAAATGCGCAGATATAATATCTGAGAGGGCATATGTTTTGATTGTCTTTCAAATATTCATTGTGGTCAGTTTAAGATGCTGCAGCTCTTTAATAATTTATACTTTGAGTTATTTTTTGTTCCGTATTAATGTTTCTCTGTGTAAATACAAGCTCCACTGACTGTACATATCCTGACCAAGGAACATAAAATTCTCACTTTGTGCAGTAATCTACACCTGGCTTTTCTGCCTCTATCCATAATAATGTACATTATATAGCCTAAATGTCATCTAAAATTAATGTTTATTTGCAACGTAGTGCTGAAAACTACTACATAATCAAAAACAAATTTAATCTGAGCAAAAAAATGTGTGATATTAAATTGGAGTCACAAGCTAAAAAAGGTTTGGAGCCACTGATGTAATGACTCCCAAATGTGAGAGAAATATCTAAAACATGCCGGACATCAGGCCACGAGGACCGGATTTGAGAACCTCTGGTCTATGGCTTTGTTCAGACTACAGGCAAATGTAGCCCAAATCTGATTTTTTTTCAAGTCTGACCCTGGCCACTTTCAAATGTGGCCCTAAATTTGATACATATCTAATATTTTGCAATGTGACTTCAGCCTGAACGGCCAGGTTGCATTTATCTGACCTTTACGTCATTGAAATATGACAAACATCTCAATTCTGCGTCCCTCCATATTTATTTCTGTAAACACAGTGCATACCTGCATGGTCTCGTATTATATCAGGACCTCTTTTGGGTATACGGGTCACTTCAGGGTTGCATTCAGTTCATACTCAAAACTAACACAAGTCACATTTAACCTATAAAGACCCAGGAATACTTTTGTATCAGTTCCCAAATGAAATTTTCCTCTATATTTAACAATTTTTAACCCATAAAGACCCAAACGTTTACCATCTACTAAAATCAGGTAGTGGTATAAACTGTTTAATCTTTGTTTATCCACTAAAAAATGTAAAGGATTGGTGTAAAATACAGATACATGTATTCATCATTTTATGGTCATCAGATATGACCCATTTGGATGTTCAGAGGCTTTGTAGTTACCATGGAAACATCACCATCCTCTGCAAACATTGATTCACCAGTAAAACTTATGGAGTTGGATCAATGACAGTGGGTGGACACACTGGGTTTATGTTCAGTAAATGAGATATTTTGCTGAAAAAGTCATTTTCTTCAGTTTTCTCTGTTTTTGATATAATAATGCTCAATTTTACTCTAAACTTTTATGAATATCTACATAATTATTACATTTAATGTTGGAAAATACTGGATTTTTACTGAAAAACTTAAAAAGAGAAGATAGTTTTATAAATGTTGATAAACCATTTAAGGACGGTTAAATATTGAGAAAAAATTAATTGGGAAGCACCACAAATGTCACTCTAGGTCCTCATGGGTTAATGGGTTAATGTGTAATGTGAATGAACACAAAATAAAAAAAATGATATCAACAAAAAATCTGAATTGAGCATTAAGACCTGCTGTTGGAGCGTAGCAGCCAAAGTGTTTCCACACAACAAATTTGCTGCCTTGATTATGTGTTCTCTAAAATGAAAATTAAATAAATAAATGCAATTGTGATGTGGATATTTCAGTACAAATTCACACCCATATGTCTATGCCCATAGGTCAGGTATCTCTGCCAGGAAAACTGGATTGCCTCCTGCTTTTGTTAGATGGCACTTGACACTAATGGGGAGTTTGTGCCGCACCCTGTCAGCCAAGGAAGCCTCATCATTTTTACCTGCCTATCCAGTCACTGATAATACGAGAAGCACGGTGCAGCAGGCTGCAGCACTGATCAATAAAGGGAGGTTTCAAGGAGAGACTGACAAACACACACTCACACATGCGTGAAGTAGCCTAAACACTACAAATGAAACTTCTTAAGTGTTCTGAGGGAAGGTAATACGATAATGGATCGATACAGAAAAGTAACATCGAAAATAACCCTCTGATCTGTCAAAGGGAGTGATTGTAGTATACAGTAGTACTGATATTTGAGAAAACCTTTAAATATAGTGTTAAGTAATGAGTTAAAAATATAATATGGGTACAACTGGCCAAGTGTTTTGTCAAGCCTCACTATTCAGAAGAGAACACAATAACACAATTTGACAAAAATGATGAGAAGCCCACGAGGGGACAGAAAACATAGCCGTGGTGTGATCAAACAGGGTACACTTCTAAGATGTGTTAATATTTTCTCATAATAAACACACTGCAAAAGTTATGCTAAATTTCATGGCAGTAAACCAGCCTCTCTTTAGTGCTCTACAACTTGCACAGTTTCACTGCCCTCTGCTTTGAGGGGGAAAAATAAGGCTGTCCTGTCACCTTCAATTCCTCAAGCATGATAGTTTTTAATTGTTTTAACCTTGGAGAACTGGACTGCACTGGAAATACTGCAGTAAACACAAGAGAAGCACTGCAGACCCCACGTAGGTAGAACGTGGTGTGGTATGGCATGGTATGGTGAAGTTAGCATGATTATCCTCCCAAATAACTATGTTTAGGAACATACATAGGAACATCCCCACACATTTTTTTGTCACTTTTCTTGAGCTGCTACAGCAGAACCAGCTCCCCTGATGCACATCACAGCCACACTCCCACTCATATCAGTGAAAATATAACACAAACCAGACCTAATGACAGGCCAGGACTGGGGCAAATACAACTGTCATGTTTCCTGGTGAAGTGGATGTCTGCATTAATGTTTAATGTAAAGCGCAGGCAACCTGTAAGTTTAACCAGTATTACACCCCGATAAGGGTAAATGTCTTGGTCTACTAGTCGACCTACCAGTAAAACACCAACGCCAAATTAATTTGTTTTTCCATTATAGGTTTGTTTGGGCTGTGCAGCATTTTGTTAATCCATTATATTGAGTGACAATAGACAACGTCATTTTGAAACTGTGAAACTGTGAAGCAAGCCTCCAGTTTTGTCATGGCAATTAGTTTAAAAATACACACAAAGAATGTCTGAAATATAACTTACTTTCAGTTGCAAGTAAAGGTGCTGGCAGACTGTCTGGGACTAAAATCCCTGCCGAGCTCAAATACATCACTCTGAAAGTTTTGATGCGGGTTTTATGGAGCTATATGAACAATTAATCCACATACTATTCTGGGAACAAAACAAAATATATGAGCAGTGATTGGATAACGTAGTGGCTCATTAAGTTGATAAGAAACTAGTTATTTGTGGAGTGACGTGCAGGTTCAAATTAACCCATAAAGACCCAAGCATCCACACATCGACCAAACTTATCTATTGACGTGAAATAAGCAATACTGCTAATGATCCATTAATCCTATCAATACATGTAAATAATTAGTATAAAATAAAGTTCATTATCTTTCCATGGTCATCAGATAACACCCATTTGGATGTTCAGAGGCTCCGTAGTGAACATGGAAACACCGTCATCTTCTACTACATTGATTGACCAGTAAAACTCATGGCATTTGATTAATCACTTGTTTTGTTTTGTTTTTTCACTTATTACTAGCTTTGCTAAAAAAGTCACTGTTTCTTCAGTTTTCTCCATTTAGATATAATAACTTTTGAATTTACTCTCTGTTTTCATGAACACCTATCTAATCAGCTAATTAAATATAAGGTAAAAAGACATATTTACATTGAAAAGATGCAAAACACATACAGTAATATTACAACAAATGGTGATCAATCACTTAAGAAAAATTAAATAGAGAGAAAAGCACACTTATTGCTTCTATAAAGCCTTACTTAAGATAACACCTACAAACGCCTCCGTCCCTAGACAGGCCTGGGCTCAGGAATTGAATGAAGCAATAAGTGAGGGATTTTGGGAACAGTGTCTTGCCAATATAAATGAATGTTCAGTGAACACCAGATATAACCTTATACAGTTTAAAACTCTACACAGTCTGTATTATTGTTGAACCAAAAGTCTTGCCCCAATATCAACACCACTGCAACAGGTGTCACATAGCCAAGGGGACACTTCTGGTCTTGTACTAAGTTATTTTCTTACTGGTCTGATACATTTCACTGCTTCTGTAGGACTTACAGGAAGGTTTGGACACTGACTCCTCTTGTAACTGTTTTGGGTTGGAAGGGTGCTTTACCCCTGTCTAATACATATGAAGCTCAAGCTGTATCTCTGGGAATAGTTGTGGTGAAAAAAAAAAAAAATGTGCACATGTGGACTTCTGACTTTTCTGACCAACTTATGAAATGTGGCTGAGGGAAATGGAAATGTTTTACATCTTTAAAAGATTAGATACAATGACAAATCAAGACACTTCCATAAGATCTGAGACCCTTTATTGGTGTTCATTCTGAAGACTGATTCACCCCTGCTGTTGTATACGCATACACTGTCTCAGTATTATAAATGTCAGTTTCCTCTTTTTTTCTTCTTTCCAATCCTTTGTATTCTATATACATCAAAACTGTGATACTATTTTTTGTCATATGCTCATGTGCTTTGTTTATACTATAGTTAAAATAATTGCAAACATATAGAAACACTAGTAACTGCAAGCTGTTATGATGGACCCTCGCACGCCCACGCAACTTGGGGTTGGTCACAGTCAAGGGGGTTTGACAAATGCGAGAATACAGGGGTCTGGAGGTCTGACATGACCCAGAATGGAACATTATTGACTTACATGTGATTTCCATCAAATAGGCGTCTGCATAATTCAAAATGACAGACTTCTTGGTGGTCTGGCATCAGGGACCCAATTGACTTTTTTTTTTTTTATAGATCCCAGTGAGATAAACTTGTGTACCAAATTTGGTGCTGATTGGTGAAAGCAGCTGGGATTAGTGGACAAAAAATGACTCAGTTATAACATAAGTTTTGCTTTTCAGACATCAAAATTTGCCCCGCCCAGACTGCATTGGTCACCCACCCAATCTTCATGCAACTTTTCATCTCCAACTTCTTAAGACTTAACCAAGTTCCAAGTCCACTGAGTTAAGTCCCCTGGAGGAGTTTGATCAAATAGATTCGCAAATTGCCAAAAATGACCACAAAATTCAAAGTGGTGGCCTTCCTGTGGATCCGATATCATCGGCTCCACTGACTTTTTTGTAGATCTCATTGAGATGTATGTGTGTACCACATTTCATTCTGATCGGAGCATGTTACCAGGACTAGTGAACTTTAGGGGGCGCTACAGAGCTATTTTTGAAGGTTCATGCATGAAATATAAAATGTTGCCGCCACTTATGATTTCGTTAAAAAAAAAAGTGAAAAAAAAGTTATCACACATGTTCAGGCGCTCAAAAACGCAACTGAAAAGCAACATAATACACACAGCAGTTACAAAAGGGCCTTTGTAGGTTATATATGTGTCCAACACAAAGTGAACATTATTCAGGCTCTTGTTGAAGAAACTGTGCAACTGCAGCAGTAAAACATTTCCACCTATTCTGGTCATGCGCTCAGATTATACATTTTTAGAATATATTTTATTTAGCAATTAGACAAATCTTAAGGGTGCAGACAATTTTCAAATGGGATGAGTTGCTTTTTGGTTATATTTACTCACTGGACACAAATAAGGACATTAAATGTTTATTTGAATTGTTGAGTATAGCTGCTTGGACAGCTACTACTAAAAATGGTTAACTATAAACACCCCCGACTCTGGAAGACTGGGATCAAACTGTTGACTTGATTTTTATGATGGAGTGAATCACATTTTACAAGAGGCTCCAAAATGATGGATTTGATAAAATATGGGATAAATGGAGGACATATATCTTATTAAGGCGACCAGAATTTGTGTAATTTTTTTTGGTATTATCATCATTATTATTACTACTTTGTTTTATATTTATATACTTTTTTTTTGCTCTTTGAAACTGTATTTCCCTGTATAATGTTACTGTATTTCATTTGATTGTAGGTCATTTTATTAATTTTTTTGTTTTGTTTTTATTTTATTTTTAAAAATTTTATTTTATGTTGTTTATTTATTTTTCTCGATTTCCTTAAAAAAAATAAAAAATAAAAAATACAAACAAAAAAGAAACAATAGGGCCTTCATAGACCATGGCCACTGCTTGGGCCCTAAAAAAATATTTAAAAAAATAATAAATAAAGAGAAAAATTAATTCACAAACTGCCACAAAAGTATCTCCAGGTCTTTTGTGGGTTAAGATTAAATAATTTAATCTATAGGATGGATGGACAGATGAACTTACAGGGCAGATAGATAGATAAAAGGAGATGGATAGATGGGTACATGGGTAGATGTTTCAGAGAGAACGTAACAGACCGACCCAGACAAAGCTCAGCGGAGGGGATGTCGGGCCACAGTCTGTTGAGAGGCAGCAGATGATTTACCAGTAGTGGCTGTCCTGCTGTAGTGAAGTGGAATCACACAGAATAAGGAGCAGGTAAGAGGCAATATCATGAGAAGAGCTGGAAGGATCGGCTTCCACATTACAGGAACTATGTGTGTGTGTGCGCTCGTTTATGAGGTCAAAACAGAAAACTGGCGAAAACAAGAGAGGAAGGAGAGATGGCAGGCTAAGAGACGAGCCAGATTTATAGAGTACCATTTCAGTTTTTAAAAGCCTGCCCGCATTACATTAACTCTAGTGATTATAGAGGGAGTGGGGAGGCGTTGCGGTAAATCATGTCCACTTTCATACAGCGGCAGCTTTTTCTTGATAGATTGTGTTTGTTAGTGAAGCCTTGTGCACAATGCATGTAACACAACAGCAATATTGCAAAAGTTTGAATGGGCAGAGAGCGAGATTTTTGCGGCGGTGTTTGATTTGCAGCTTCACGTTGTGGTAGTTTTCACTAGGGCTGTCGGTGTCAAACCAGTCAGTTGAGGCCATTTGTGAATGGCTCCTTTTAAATAAGCTTTTTCTCTCTTGATCTCTGACTTGCAGCAGCAATATCAACCTTGGATACCGCAGCTGTTTAAGAATAAAAGTTGTGAATGTGAAGTTTTTTTCAGCTGTTGTGTAACGTGGTCTGTGCGACTGCGTAAGTCTCTGCTGTGAATTAATGGGAGGGGATGACAGAGGGAATGTGTAGGTGTTTCAGAGAGGGGCTTTGAAGTTTGGCACATTAACTCACCAACACAAACACTAAAATAGATCTTTTATAGAAACCTGCAATCTTACTGGCTTTGTGTGTGCTTCAGAAAAGTTTATGTTTTCTGAATTTTTATTTATTTATTTATTTCTATTTTTTTTTTCTTTTCTTTTTTACTACCGTGTATTGACTTACTTATTTAATTTCCTAATCTTGTCTAACTGTGGCTCTCAAACTCTTTTTA
>JAPTGZ010001875.1:0-10741 GCA_029814645.1 Fowleria isostigma
GTGTGTGTGTGTGTGTGTGTGTGTGTGTGTGTGTGTGTGTGTGTGTGTGTGTGTGTGTGTGTGTGTGTGTCCATGTGAACACAGTTGTGAGTCTTTGTCTGTACTCCAGTCGACACACTCTGCCCTCCAGATACAAGATTCCTCCTGATAACCACTGAATTAGAATAATTCATAGTAATAATAGATTAGATTTCTGTGGTACTTTTCATTTCACCCAAAGTGCTTTCCATTGCTGATCCATTATTCATTCTCTCGCTCGCATTCTCACTCTGGTGGTGATAAACTACATCTGCATCTACAGCTGTCCACGTCGACAGCCCCTCCCACCACCACCATACATTCGTACACATTCATACACCAGTGTGACAAGGTGGGCAAAGTGTCTTGCCCAAGGACACAACAGCGCATGACTAGAACAGAGCAGGATTCAAACTGCCAACCCTTCGGTTGTTGGACAACCCCTATGGATGGGAATTGATAAGAATTTGAAGATTCTGATTCCGTTATTGATTTTTCTTATTGATCTCATTGGGTGAGGGACTTAAAGAGTACAAATGAGTTTGTTTGCATTAACTGTCTTATTTTTTAATCTCTGCTCAGAAAATATAATATATATGTAGGGAAGTTACCTGTTTCGGTCAGTAGATGGCGCTGTTATATTTTTTCTGCCCTCAGGGGCCAGTTGTCCTGATAAGTCACCATATTTTACGGTAGTCAGTGGCCAAACGCTGTTTTCCTGTAATGTTTTGTTGTAGCTTAAAAGGTAAGCACACTGTGAATATTCTTGTCCAGTAGGCTTAAATATTTAGACTATTAACAGTTGTAAAGTTATGTTGTATTGATGGAATGTGTGTTGAAACAAAAATGAATGGTCTGAAGAAGTTTGGGAATGTCTAATTTATTTCATTATATTCTTTTATTCTTATGTCAGCCCTGAGTCTGGCTAACTTTAAACTGTATGTGTGCTATGTTCCCCATTTTGGTTGTTTACATTTTACTTGTTAAAGTTATTTTATAGTACATACTCTGATGTTTAAATATTTTCTTTCTGCTAAAAAGAAGTGAAGCCACCAGCATCAGCATCTTTGATGTGAATTAACGGCGCAGTCAAAGCAACAATCAATGACCACCGTGTGTCCAGCTCGTCCCTCTGAATTACCTTCACACAAAACATAGCGCAGAATCTCTTGGTGGAATCAAAAAACAGAACTGTTAAGCAGGCAAGCAAACAATTCCAAAGAATCAAGCTACTGGGAACCGGTTCTCAAAAAGAAACGGTTCTTCATTCCCGTCCCTAACGACCCCCTCACATATGGTTGAACACCTGAGCCTCAGTCGCCCGTGGCTCAGGTGTTCAACCATATGTGTCTCATATAAAATGAAACACTGAACAATTGGACATCTGTTGAAATCTAAATAATACGGAATACCCTGCATTCAACAACCACAAAATGGAACATAGTATGACACTGTCATGACATTAAAAGGATCTCCGACTGATAAGGCAAATAGGATTTAAAATACTAAGAATGAACTCGACTTCTAAAAAAAATGGTCAAAAGATTATAAATGTGTGTGACACTTATAAAAAGTCCTGTTTGTTTACAACGTAAGGGCGCAGCCATTATTTTTATGTTAGCAATGCATTCTGGGAAGATTACATGACTTGGTTGGACTGCAGTAAACACAAAGGTAACAACGTGTGTGTCGTCTTTTATGGCAAAAAACTACCTCACGATGCCTCACTGTGCAGTGTTTGGTTGTAACTTTCACTTTAAAGGCAACAAGGAAACCGATGTAAGTATCCACAGCTTCCCACGGGACAAGAAAATGAGAAAACAATGGGAATGCGCTTGTGGAAGAGTACAACTTCCCATGGACCCCCAGCTGTGCTCCCGTCATTTCAACACTGACGCGTTCGAGGATTTTCATCATCCACGGCTGGTTAAAGAGCTCACTGGTACTTCCGGATATAAACGCCGGCTAAAACCGGATGCAATGCCGACTATTTTTCCTCACAAGGAGACGAAACAACCGTGACCGGCGAGTATAAATCGAAAGAGGAAAAGGCTAAAACGGGAGACGTTGGACGAATGTGAAAAGGCTTTGGAGGTGGAGGTGGATGAATACCAATCGGACACAGATGACGACATGGACAGTACACCCGAGACTACTACAATATCTGTGAGTGTTCAGTGTTGTCCAAATATGTTGGATATATCCACTCAAACCAAGAAGAACATGTCTGATGCAGCAGTACAGTGGGATGCTAATGCTAATGCACCCGTTCCAGTCACATCTGACCACAGCTACTCCTGTAATACGTGCATTCAGTTGGACAGTGACAGTGATGGTAACTCTCAAGGTTTGTTCCTCTCACAGGAAACAAGCCAATATAGCCAGGACCTGTTTAGTCATTCTGATCCAAACTATGGTGAAAGTTCATTTGAGTTATCTCAAAACACAGAAGATTCTGAGACTTCCACTCAAACACATAGTGCAGACACAAGAGTTTTTCTGTTTTTTGAGGAACATCTCAAACAACTATTGAGGTGCTGTATGATGTGTGGTTCTGTCATTGTGGAGGAGGATATGAGAGAGCTACAGAATGAAGGATCCTAGTTCGACACTGGAGCTCACATGTGCCAACAGTTGTACATATAAATGCCAGTCTCAGCCGAGTCTATGTGTAACCAAAGGGACTGGTAACCTGCTTTTAACAGCATCAGTTTTCTTTATTGGCACCCATTTTCAAAATTTGAGCGATTTTGTTCCATCATAAACCTCAAAACAATAAGCCAAGACACATACATATCAAATAGCAAAAAAGGTTTGTGTTTCCTATCATTAAGAAAACATGGAAAAAGGAGCAAAATGCTGTGATAACTACACTGAAATCACAAGAAAACGTTGTGCTCTGTGGAGATGACAGGTGTGATTCTCCAGGACATTCAGCCAAATACTGCACATACACATTTTTAGACATGCACAGTAATAAGGTGGTGGACTTCACTGTCCTGAGTGTCACACAAGTTTCAAACTCCAATGCCATAAAAATTAAAGGATTTAAAGAGATTCTCAAAAAAGTGGAAGACAATGGCGTGAAAGTCAGCACCATCTCCACCTACAGACATCCTCAAATTGTCAAAGAAATGAGAGTCAGTAATCCTGAAAAAGATCATGAGTTTGACCCTTGGCATGTGGCAAAAGGAGTGGCAAAGAAACTGACAGCGGAGGCCAAGAGGAAGGTGTGTGAAGACCTGGGAGCTTGGATTCCATCCGTCATAAATCATCTGTGGTGGAGTGCACAGACCTGTGGGGGTGATGCTGTGGTGCTGAGAGAAAAGTGGGTGTCAGTCATGCACCACGTGACTAACCGACACGACTGGCCAGGGAATAGACATTATCACCAGTGTGCCCACGAGCCCCTCGACAAGACAAGCCAGAGAAACAAGCTGTGGCTGAAACCAGGAGCTGAAGCCCACAATGCACTTGTTAAGATTGTTACAGACAAGCGGCTTTTGAAGGACCTGGATCATCTGACACATCAGCACAACAGCACTTGAGGTATGTTTACACTTTTTAAAGTGCTTAACATATTGCAAAATGTCCTGGTAGTGTATTAATCATGTGTTTGATTTTTGTTTCAAATTCGGGGGTATCACGCCATGTACCTCAAGTACCTCCTGAAGAGATCACACTTTGGGTACGATGTGGTTCATGCCTCCATGCTCACCGCCCTGGATCATAACTACAGCGTGAACAGGGAGCAGGTGTGTAAACCGCAATCTTTTTTTGTGTTGCAAGTGGGGTTTGTGTCTTTTTAAAAGTATGTATTTTTCTGAAAACTGTAGACATTATTCATTATTGTTTTAAATATCCAGACTCCAGATGTATATTTTTGTTAATTGAAAACTGGAGTATATTTTGATCTTTGCACAGAACATAAATGTTATCTTGAATGCATTTGTCTTGTGTTAAACAGTCTTTCTATCAGGACGGAGAGAGTGTTGGTGAACCAAAATATAAAGTATCATGGAGCAAAGTCCATGAAACCCTCAGAGCGAGACCGGCTAAAGTTGGAAAGGACTACAGCTACATGGCAGCTATGACAGCTGATGTTCTTCTCTCTTCACAAGATTCAAGCCGGGACATGGACTTAACTGTGAACCCCATTCATGTGATGACTCCAGTCAACAGACCACCCAGATCTCTAATCATTGCACAGACACAGCAGTTTTCATGTTTCAGATAGATCCATCTCAACACACCTCATCAGTTCACTGTAATGAAAGTACACTGAACTCACATCCTCAGTCTTTAATGAATTAGGTTGTTTTTTGTTTACAACTGTTTTTTATGTAATTTTTAGTTTTTAATAGTGTAAAAGTTAGTACAAGTTCTTGTCATTGTTACCACAGTTGGATAGTACTCAGTTACATTTAATCTTGTAAATTTACTTGTTTATTTATTTATTTGATCAGGGACAATGCACAAAAGATATTAGTCTATGACAAGAAGAGATGCCATGTGCCAGGTTATAGCAAAAGATGCTAATTTCCACCCGTAGTCCCTGGACAGGTTGATGTTACACTTACAAAAAGTACATGAAATTACTGTATTAAAAAAAAAAAATCATACACATAAAATCATGTCAATCACATCTTTAAAAACAGTCCCACTTCAGGAAAACTCATTCACTAAACCATTCATCCAGTATCACAGTCACTCAGTGCTTACAGGTTGTAGGTTTTTTTTTGAAGAAATTTTACTTCTAAGAGTCCTGTCATCACATCTTACTTTTTACTTCCAAGACTAAATTTATCTGAAGTAACTAAACCTACTTGAGTGGAGTCTACAAGGCACAAATGATGCAAACTGTAATATCTGAAGATTTGAAGTATGTAGTTTTTTGGGTTTTTTTGCCTTACCTTAAAGTGTTTTTTTGTGCTCCAAATTGTATTGTGTAGCATAAATCTGCTATATATATATATATAGTTCAACAGTTAGTCAGTACTTGAGTATTTGAGCAAACACTTTTTTTTATAGTTTTACTTATGCATTGTATGTTGTTGTGTTGTTTTCACTTTAATAATGCAATTTTAAATCAATAGTAACTGAAAACATTTTTGACTATTCTGTTTTTCAAGTTCAGTTGCACTTTTGTCAACATTGCACACACTTCAAACTTTCCCCTCGCCAACCTCACACTACTGATAATATAGCACACCTCATATTTTAAAATACTTTTATAATTTTACATTGTACTATGAATAGCTTGGTCTTAAATAGGTCTGATTTGGTTTAAATACTTAATAAAAATCATTTGATACACTGCTTTTGTTTGGTGTACGCTCATTATTTACAACTCTAATGCATAACAGAATTAACATTGGGCTTAACTTGTGTTCATAACAAAGCAAAGTTTATTTATAGAGCACATTAATGAAGATGTAATGAAACGGAACAAAACCCAATAATGTAACTATATCATGTTAAAAGTCTGGCCATGCTTAATTTATTTCTGTCTGATCAGAATTGATGTCTTTAAATCCTGTGTACACTCCACTTCGTTCAGGGAAGACGTCTTATTTTGTTGATGATGGTATTGCCCTGCAGACTTTTCTTTCTAGCCATCCATGAATCCACCACATAAACTGATGATACACCACATATCTGTTCACCTATTGAGAAAAGAAAACTAAAATGGTTTGAGCTAAGTCTCAAAACATTCCAAAAAATGAAATACTATGTGGTAGCATACAGTCCGGTCAGTTTAGTAAAGCTACTCTGAGTACAGATTATTTGACTTACCTATTTGTGACCTGGCTCCTATTCGGCAGACCAGAACTCAGCCGGTCATGAAGGCTGACCAGAGCAGCCCATAAAACATCTGGATTCAGACACACGGCCTCAAAGCTTGGGTGTCCGGGGATACACAAACAGTCTGTGAATACAATATATCTCACCTGTACGCTTGCTGCACCTTCATAAAATGCCGTAATATGTTAATAGGACATGCTACTAATATCGTAAATTGTACGTGAATAACAATAATATTATTAATAATAACTTTATTCAAATAGCACCTTTAAAAACTGAGTTTACAAAGTGCTTTGACAGAGTAATGGGCACAGCAGGATGCAAATAAAATACAACAAGAAACAAGCAAAAACATTAAGCAAAGAGACAACACAACACAGCAAAGAAGAACAGAAAACAAAAAAAAAAAGTGCTAAAATAAGTAATATTCAAACACTGAAACATTAAACTGTTAAAATGAGATAACACTAAGATGAGACAACAACGTCATATAAAGGCCAGTCTATAAAAATGTGTTTTAAGACGTGATTTAAAAGATGAGACTGATTCAGCTAACCTTATCTCCTCGGGCAGGTTGTTCCAAAGTCGAGGGACCATGATGGAGACAGCATGGTCACCTTTGGATTTAAGTCTGTATAAACACCTTGGACGACAGCTGACATCAACTTGAGCTCCTTACAACAGACACTCTCCGTCTCTGTCACCACTCACTCTGTTCTGCACAAACACCACCCGTTTTGTCCCACTCTTGCCACCTCACGTCTTCTATCATCTTCATTTTCTTCCAGATATTGGTTCGTGTTTTCTTCCATTTCATTTCGTGTCCGTGTACGCTGCGGTTCAAACTGGAAAGGCTGAACAGCCGGGTTCATTTCGTCTGTCCGTCTGTGAGTGTGTTAGCAGCCCTGTTAGCACAACCACGTTACGTTACCCAGAATGTCAACAATAATGACTGCATACCGGTGACATTATTTTTAATCAAATTATATAAAAACAAAAACCTTAGGAATGTTTTTTTTTAACTCAATACTAATAATTTTTTTAAAAATATATCTTTAAGAACAACATGCCTTATCGGTCAAAGATCCTTTTAAAAAACACACAAAAGACCCTCAACTCACAGTGTCAGAGGTGTTGGTTGTAATTGTCCTTCAGTCAGACCCGTTGGTTTTATGGAACTGTGTCTGTTCAGAACCACCACAGTCCAGAGGTGAACCCTCAGGGCCTTCTATGCCTTCAGAGAGGGCCTAGAAAATTTCAAAATTAAACTGTATGAATATTAACTTCAGAAAATAAGATATATATTTTTAAATTTCATTTCATTTAATACAATAATTTTAATACATATTCTAGTAATTTTTGTCCATATAGAGTTCTCTGGACTTCTATTAACAGCCTCGTGTAAACTTTGGTATATTGTATATTTGAAATGGGATTTTGCTTTTATGCTCATGAATTTATGTGACTTGTGCAGTTTTTGTGTGTCATTTATAGTCAGCGGTTTAATGTTTATCTGTGGTGGCTGATTGATCCTTGGTTTCCCTGTATCAGTAGTATTTGATATTCCAGATGTTGGTATTGGAGGGGGTTTATAGTTTATATTTGTATCCTATATGATCTGCAGTTTTGGTGAAGTGTATGTTGAGCTGGTTTGTTTTTACGGAGAGTTGACATCCTCGCCATTGTTAATTACAGATTACAGGCTATAGATGTTGAGCATTTTCAATTCATCGTATTTCTATTTTTTATTTATTTTTTTTAAAATTTTGTTTTGTTTTGTTGGCAGTGAAGGTTCAATAGTAATTTCCTTGGTTTGTTACTGCCACAGTCACAGGAGCACAGGGATCTGACCTTTAACACCACATGGATGCAACAGGTTCTGGGTTTGAATCTGGAATAACATGAAAACACCACAGGAGAAACACTTCAACTAACCCTCATATGGTCAAACGCAGGTGGCCTGTGATTGTGGGTTTTCTTGATGTTCCTAAACTCCTCATGTCTGACATCCACACCTGGACATTAAACATCCATCTCCTCCATCTCAGCCATTGTCCAACAATGCAGCAGTTTTAGACTCAGATCCATGCAGTGGATGCTCAGAGGCTGTTTCCACATCACAGATGGAACTCTGCCATTGAAGAATAAAAGTCTACAACAGTCTCAACAAGTCCAGACAAAGGTCACAGAAACTGATGCTGTTTGAAAAGTGCTGTGAGTCCATCAAGGATGTGTGTTGGTGCACCATCACCACATGTTATTGAAGCCTTTCCACTGTGGAGGCGTTCACATCCTTAGGTCATTTATGAACTCCAACAGACTTCAGCTGTTTGAGACACAGACCTTTACTTTTCTGTGACACAGTTCACACCGACAAAGACACATACAGGACCAATACTGAAGGGATTACCGCACCAAGGTTATAATCTTTAACAAAAACTAGTGAAATAACAAAAACTAAAACTGCAAAAACATTTTCATTAACTGAAATAAAATTATATATATATACATATACATATGTATATACATATATATGATGAAAATAAAATAAAAATGATAAGTAACAGGAAAAAAACTAACTAACTGAAACTGTTGTGTGTTTACAAAACTAACTAAAACATACAGAACTGATAGATTAAATGGCTTTCGTTTTTGTCTGTCAATCAGTTTATAAGCCTTTTGGATTGGTATGAATCAGATTAATTTTGTCTAGCGGGAACTGAATACTTTTTTTTTTTTTTTTTAAATTGGTATCCTTTTTTGAGTTTTATTACACACTACTTACTCTGATCTTTTTGAATCCTGTACCTGACAAATAACCCAAAATATATAAAAAATAATAATAATAATAATAAAACTAATAAAAACTAAATAAAAACTAATCATTTGGAAAAAAAGGAAAACTAACAAAAACTTGCAAACTTGCTACAAAAACTAATTAAAACTAATTGAATTAGAGAAAGAAAGTCAAAGTGCAAAACTATTATAAACTTGTACTGCACCACATTGGTTCATTTCATTATCATTGATAGTAAAAAAAAAAAAATACAACACATGGAAAAGGTTGGGCTGTCCACTGATTACCTTTGGGTTTTTTTTTTGTTATTTATAATACTTTTTTTTTTTTCTAAATGTAATATACAAAACTAGGGCTGCACAATATATTCAAAAAATATCAATATTGCAATAATGGAGTATGCAATATTCATATCACAAAGATGCGTAATTTATTTTTTATAAGGAGAGGTGTGCATGAGGCCTGATTACATGAAGCTGCTGGACTGGTAATTTTATAACATGTTTCACACAGAAAAGGATCCCTGAAGGAATAAACACCTTCATCTGGAAAAGCAGAAGTGGCCTTTAGTTCTTCCTTCCATGATGCAACAATAGAGTAATTATTATTTAAGTACGTATTAAAAACTTTTATAAAAGTTGCATTTTAATTCCCGTTGAAAACATGCATATTAATTGACATTACATGACGATACTGAACATGTAACACTTCAACAAAAGCATCCAACATTGACCGATGTATCAAAAGTATTGATACCTTAATATGTGACTCGATCCAATAGTGAAAAGAGCTGGTGTTGGAGATATCAATATTACAGCATTGATCCGCACATCACTACCATAAAGAAATTAGAGTAATTTGCAGGGTGTATGGAAGAGAAACTGCAACAAAAGTATCAATAGGCCCCTTTTCCACTAAAGTACCAGGAATTTTTTATTATTAGGAACTTATTTATCTGGGTAAAAGAATTCCTGGTAATCTGCAAACTTTGCATTTCCATCACACCCCAAAGTTCAGGGTCATTTATTCAAATCAGGCTGATGACGTATAGGGGAGTGGAAATGAAATAAACAGCCGCACAGTGGCTTAATGGTGCGTGAATGGAATGCAGAACGCTGCAAATGTAGTCCAATTCAATTCAATTTTATTTATATAGCCCAGCATCACAACAAGGTTGCCTCACAGGGCTTCACAGAGTTTAGTCCAATAAACAGTCAATGAAGCAGATGGATTAAAGTCCCGGGCATCCCCCATCCTTAGACCCTTCTTCTTGGCAATAAAAAAACTCCAAAACCCAGTGGGAAAAAGAGAAACCTGGAGGAGAACCACAGTGAAGGAGAGATCCACCCCCATGGATGGACAGGCTGAAGATGAACCAGGACTAACGGACATCTGTCTGATGATGGAGTTTCAGTCTATAAAGATACGGTAGGATGGGGGCAGGCATGGGGAGGTCCATCCAGATAGGTGAGGAATATGTTCACCAGGAGTCCACCAATCAGCATTCTCCAGCACACAGCCCCGCCCCTCAAGAACTGCGGGTAATCTCCTACCAGGAACTTTTTCGGGGAAAGTTTGAGGCTGAGGGAAAGATTTTTACCGGAGTAAGTTAGATGGAAATACAAAGTTCTGGATACTGCTCAAACTTCCTGTAGTAGAAAAGGGCCTAATCTCATTACACTAGTATTGATCTGATACTGATACTCACCTTGGTATTGATACTGTTGTAACTGGTTGTGTCAAACTCTGCATTGTGTTTAACCCTATAATGGCAAACATATCATATTTGATACATGAGTTTTGATTTTTTGTTTTTTCCTTGAAACACCTGATGTGTACAATTAGATACATGCAATACATAAATAATCCGCCAGAGGGCAGTAATGAGTTCACCAGGGGCCTTTCAGTGACACTACAAGATGTCTTTCAGACTTTCATTAGTGGATGTCATTGCTGAATAATAGTAGCACTGGTAAATGTTTGGAATTGCCAATTTGTTAGATATGTTTGTGTTATATTATGTTTTTATTTGTAAAAAAAAAATATATATATGTATTTGACCATTGAGACCCAATGTATCATATATGATACAAATTGCCCTAACTCATACATGGAAATTGA
>JAPTGZ010001933.1:0-10737 GCA_029814645.1 Fowleria isostigma
ATGTACCTTTAGTTGTACCAGGCATTAAAATGAACAAGAAATTGAAGAAAACATAGGGTGGTCTAATATTTTTTTCCTCCACTGTATCTATATAAAACCTGTATCTGCAGTTGGACATGGACATTAAATTAGTTTAAGTGGCATTAAAAAGAATTAAATTACATCTGCTGATACCTGCAGAAACCCTGTATTAAGTTTTCCAGAGATGACTTTTCTAGTATTTTAATTCAGAAAATTAATTTACGTATCACATTAGTTTAACATATTTTACTTTAATAAAAATCTAGTTTGGTAAAGGCAGCTTTGATTTCCCAGGACTCAGTGGGTTCAAGTCCTTGTGTTAAAAGGGAATCCTGGTGCTTTTTCGCAGTAAATCATGTGCTCTGGTTGCTTTTCCAGTGAATATGAATGTTTGTGATGTTTAAATGAGTTTTCCTGATCATCCGGCAGCTCATCCCTTTCATTCAATTTCACTTTGCTGTTCAGGGAAGATGAATGTCTCTTTCAGTTTCGGTTTGAACAATGATCTGTGGGTAGAAAACGTAGTATTTCTCCGTTTTTGTCAACTTTTCAAAGGCTGTGATTATACGTCCATAATAGATTAACCGGCTGCTGTGTGGTTTTCGTGTTGCGTTCATGGCCTCGCTGCCGGCTCAGTTGACATCTAGGTCTTGATGTGTTCATGTGTTAAGGGTTAAATGGGTTTCCTCTCCGTCAGCTACAAAACATAACGTGAAATCAGAGTCTGGTGATATGTAAAAAAAATAACCCTCCAGAAAAATACGGCTGTGAGGAGTGAGTCTGGCACTGACATGGAAGGAAAAGGAAGCGAAAACACAGCATTTTAGTCACTTCCAAAGAGTAGAAACAAAAGAATCAGAGTCACTTTTAACCCATAAAGACCCAGTGATTCTTTTGTGTCAGTTCTCAAATAAAGTTTTCTCTATTTTTACCCTTTTTTAAGTCATTTATCACCATTTACTCTAATGTTATCCTCTGTATTTTGCATTTTTAAGTAAAAATCATATTGTTAGCTGATCATAAATAAATGTTTCTATCCCCTGTCATAGGGCTGGGCGGTTTAGCCTTAAAAAAAAATCTCAGATTTTGTAATAAAAAACTCGATTTTCAATTTGATTTTTAATTCCCTACTTAAAAGAACATAAGTATCTGGGATAGGTGACCCTCCAGTGACCCCATGACCCTAGTGAGGAGAAAGCAGGTTCAGAAAATGAATGAATGAAAAGTGCAGACTGCAATAATATAGGAAAAAAACATTAACCTTCTTTTCAGTGCATTGAGACAGACTTTCAAAATAAAGCAAAGGCAGTCATTGGTTTCAACAAAGTGACACTGCATTCTCACAATAACTAAGAATAACACAAGTTTTCTAATTAAAGGTACCGTGGTGAATTTTCATTGCTATCATTTCAAAAGATCACCTATAAAACTGTCAGTTTGGTCCTGTAACTTTAGATATAGTAATGAACATTGACTGCTGGCATCCTTTAAACATTTCAGTCATTAACATTTGGACTGATGACGTGTGACAATGGTAACTCTGGAGCTGAACATGTAAACATCTGCATTTATGGCATTTATGGCATAACCTATAAGGACTCAGTGTCATTTTTGTGTTAGTTCCCAAATTATTTTATCTCTGTACTTTTATCACCATTTTAGTAATATTACATTATTGAGTAATATTATCCTCTGTATTTTGCATTTCTTCAGTGAA
The DNA here is from genome assembly GCA_029814645.1 of Fowleria isostigma. Taxonomy (NCBI): domain Eukaryota; kingdom Metazoa; phylum Chordata; class Actinopteri; order Kurtiformes; family Apogonidae; genus Fowleria; species Fowleria isostigma. Next base: position 1,739 of record JAPTGZ010001933.1, read on the forward strand.
AATTAAGTATTTTTCTGTATTTAATTCACTGATTCTGTAGATGTTCTTAAAGGTTCAGATTAAAGTTGAGGATTTTTATATTTGAAACGGGAACCTAAAGAAAAACTGACTGTATATTCAGTCGAGTAGTATTGTACAGCTGAGAAAATGCCACGTCAGAAAAATACTTGAGGGTGGGTAAAATATACCTAGCATCCAAAACTTTCATTTGTAGTAAATATTGTTCATTCATTTGTGCATTAACAGACACCCCACATATTATGCATTCATTTATTGCAGACACTGTAATTTACTGAGTGTTCTTGAACGCGTCACTGATATGAACGTGTTGTTAACGTGACTTCACGCCATAACAGACACAGTGACAGAGTACAGGACCAACACCACTGGATTTTACCAACTTGAGTTAAAAAATAAAATCCTTTTTGCTATAAATTAACTCGTGGACTCTTGTGTCACAAAGTTGCAACATACCGAAAATAAAAGTTAAAATGCTTTGAATATTTGACCGGCTTTTGTGCGTTAAGCTGAGAATCCACCACTCATCCAAACCAAAGGCTCTGTACCAAATCAGTTCAGTACAAATGATTAAGATAATGATAAGGAAATCAATTTTCTAAAATTAAAATCGATTTGATGTACAAATTCAATTTTTAGATTAAACAGATTTTTTTCCTCCAGCCATACCTTGTCATTAATTAAACTCCATGGGTTTTACTGGTGAATGAATGTTGTAGAAGATGATGATATTTCCATGGTAACTACAAAGCCTCTGAATGTCCCAATGGATCATATTTGATGACCATGAAAAGATGACAAACTGTATTTTACACTAATTCTTTTCATGTATTGATAGGATTAGTGGACCAACAGGTATTAAACAGTTTAGATCAGTAGATGATTTTGGTCACTGGTGGATGTTTGGGCCTTTATGGGTTAATGTTCTGTGTAAAACACTGTGAGGGGCTTATGATTACAATACATACGTTCAGCAATAAAAATTAAAAATTGTTGGGTTTTTTGGCTGCAAAGTAAAGCTCCACTTTTATTCCATGTTCCTCTAGAACAAGGCTGCTGAACATATGGCCCGTGGGCCAAAACAAGCTGCCAGAGGGACCAGTCTGGTCCCTGGGATGAATCTGTGGAGGGCAAAAATTACACTGAAGATAGGGTTCTTGCTCTTTATCCAAATAAAAACTCCAGACTTTTTCAAAACTGTTGGGTTTTTTTCCCCTAACTTTGTATGTACTTTTATACTTGTGTCTTTGGTTGATATTGTACCTGTTGTGTGTAGTAGAAAAGCTCATTTTAACAAGTGATGCCAGACACAACAAACCCCGCCTCTCGCATGTGGCTTATTTTGGCATCGATCCAGCTGATGTCATCCTGTCAATGTGTGCTGATGTCAGCATATCACTTGCCTGTATATATGTGCCAAGTTTGAAGTAAAGTGAAACAAATTGATGTTTTTTATAGACATTTGAAATGTTGCCCATTATAAATGAATGGAGCAAAAACAGGATTTTAAAAACTCATAAAAAATATGATCACTGACAATCTATAAACCCAATTTTTTTTTTTTTTTTTTTTTTTTTTGAGGGGGGGTAATTTTTGCTGCTAGAAAAAACAATTCTCCTTACCTCTCCTTCGGGGGACGGGGTAATAAATGTATGAATTAATGAATGCACAAAACACAGTATATCATGTTTTACTGACAGAAAATTTTCAAAATTACAAAAGTGTATGGATATCACATAAACAAGTTTCACAAGAATCATTCCAGTTACCACTGGTTAGTCAAATCGTATGAGATTTTTTAGACATTTCCCTCATATATTTCTTATCTTACAAGATTATGTTCCTTTGAACATAGTCTAAAACTCGACTATGAAAGAAACTTTTTTTCCATACTTTATTAAGATTTTCGTACAAAATTCCAGACTTTTCAAGGTCTGGGAAACAACGTTTCAAAACTCATACTTTTTCAGACTTTCAAGACCTGTGGAAGCACCCTGTGAAGTTACTGGATGGATGGATGGATGGATGGATGGAGGGATGGATGGATGATGATGATGATGATGATGATGATGATGATGATGATGATGATGATGATGATGATGGATGGATGGATGGATGGATGGATGGATGGATGGATGGATGGATGGATGACCTGTAATGTCACTGAATGTGTTTTGTCTGGTCGTTTGGATCTTGTTTGTCTTAAGCATTTGTATTTTCTGGTGGAACCGATCTGTTCTATCCAGGACTTGAGGCTTTGGAACATGGATGAAATGAACATGTTCTACAGACAGAAGGTTCCATGTGCATAAACAGGCCCTTTCACTGCAGGGACTTTTGAGTTCCTATAACCTTTTCAGGAACTCGGCCCTTTTTCATGCATTTGGACAGGAGCTTGGAACCACAGACCAAAGTTGCTTTAACAATTTTGGCTCTTACTCCCAGACATGGTCTTTTGATGGTTCCATAGGAACTCATGTGACGTAGGTGATTGATAGAACTCAGGCCACGCCCATTGCCAGATTCTCGCTCCTTGCAGCTGCGCAATTTTTAGAGGTAACTGTTGTCATTTCTTAATATTAAGAATGGAGACTATGGTCTGGGTAAGAATGGTCCAGGAGAATGGACTGGGACCCCTGTCAGCTGGTCTGGAGCCGGCAGAGAGGTATCCGAGGTCCGAGGGGCTGTGCTGGGTTGGCCCGGCCCAGCCCGGCTTGGCCAGGAGCCCCGTTAATTGGCAGGGCTCACAGGACACAGCCCCTCGGACCTCAGATCCAGTTATGAGTAAGTATTTACTAGTTTTACATGTACTTACATGTACTTACATGTACTATACAAGTATTAACATGTCATTTATATATTTTGTATATTTTTCATAACTGTACTGTGTTTAGTTAAATATCATAATAATGAAGATCTATTTCTTGCTATTCTGCCCCTCGCTCATGTTTTAACATTGTATCACATCATCTCTTTATGGTCATCTAGTCAAAAAAAACAAAAAAACAAAAGGCATCATGGGAATTATTGATCCCTTACTGCCTGTGCGAATGCAAAACAAAAAAGCTCCCCTGGAGGAGACTAGTTCCCAGAATGAAACTTGAGGTAGACAGTTCTCAGAGCTGTGTTCTTCCAACGTCTGTGTCTGAAATCGCCTAGTACTAGAGTCTGTCTTGGTCTGAAAGTCCTCGTCAGTGGTGAAAGACAAATGTAACAACCACTGACACTGACATCAAATGCAGTCGATGGTATTCAGTTTTTATGGTCTTCCTTCTTTTGTCCACTTGGTCAATCCTGGACTCAGTAAAACTCCCACATGGTTTTATGAGTGTACGTCCGAGCCCACAGTAGTTAAATGTACCCAGGCTAAACTAAAACCATGAGGACTATTGGTGTCACAGGATCGACAGGATGCAAACAATGATGGCTTTTGTTCTGCTTGAATGGGTCTGAACTGTAACAGTCTTGGTTCTCATTGGTTCCTCATTGTATTTGATTGGCTTTCATGTGTCTGCGTGTAATACAATTTATATGTGAACAGGATAGGGTTTAATTACTGTCTTCGCAGATGAAATGAAAGGACGGTTGGTTGATGTCTTGAAGACTTGTTAAAGTGTGATGTGGATTCTCTTCAAATCGTTTATTAACATCTGTGGTTTCTACTGTTGGCTTCAGTTTCATTGATGATTTTATTCGATCTATCTTCATAACAAATGCTGTTGGTTTAATTTATGACTGACCATAGATCCATCGTCTTGACACTGACATATGACATTTTGTAAATACATAAATGGCGTAGCTATAAAAATACCAAAATCCTTTCAAATTACAGAAAACATATTTGGAGTGTCTACATATTTTAAAATAGACTCATTTTTAAAACTGCCAAAAAGTGTTCATTGTGTCCATTTTCACGTGCATCAAAATGAACTATTTACAGAAGTGATATTAAGGCCATGTTCAGACTGCAGGCAAATGTGGCCAAAATTCAATTTTTTTTTTGCACATATGTGACCTGTATCCAACCTGTTAAAAACAGTTTGAACGGCACAAATGCAATTTTTTTTTCAAATCCAACCCAGGCCACTTTTATATGTGGTCCTAAATTCGATACGTATCGAATATTCTACAAACGCGACTTCAGTCTGAATGGCCAGGTTGCAAAAATGCGACAAACATCACAACTCTGCATCCCAGGAGTGTCATTTCCATAAACACAGTATTCACATCATGTATTATGTCAGGACCTCTTGTGCGCATGCGGGTCACTTCAGTTAATACTCAAAACTGATAGTAGTCATATTTAATGTGTAATATGAACAAGCGCACAAAAAAATTGTATTTCACCAAAAAATTCAAATTACATTAAGACCTGCTGTCTGAATGTAGTCTAAATCTTTAAGTGACAGATACGTTAATAAAATTATGTTCATTCACTAAAAGGACAATAAACAGTTTACAGAGGAGCATGGATAATTAAGACCATGGACTAAACAATTGGAAATAGTTTATTTATTTTGATGTATATGTTGTATTTTCACAATTAATACCGTTCTCCATATATTTATGCCGGATTGAAAGATTTAGATTAAAAAAATCTGACTTAATTTTTTCATCTATTCTGAAGCTTTAACTTATTAAAAACAACTTAGAATTTGTGTTGTTAAGTTTGTCAGGTATAAAAGTAAGATAAAAAGTCCCAAAAATGTTATAAAGAGAGCTAAAAACAAGCCAACTCCCAAAAGTTAGAAGAAAAACTAAAATTTGACAAATTCTAAAAAAGTAAGGTTAAAAATCATCTAGACACTAAAAAACTCACAAAGATAAGCTTAAAACAAACTAAGAATTTGACAAGTGTTATGAAAAAAACTAAAAACACAGTAAAGAGAAAAACTAACACCAAAGTAAAAGTTTCATGAGTTTTAGACAATGAAAGTGATGAACTCCATAAATTTTGAGAAATGTGAAAAGTTGTAAACTGGTCTAAACAGGTCAAATGAAACCAAGGGGTTTTTGATGTTCAGAAGGGGATTCTGGGTAAATTCAGTCCAGATCAGATCTAGAAAACACCAGTGGTCTGGATTAGATTGATTAATTAGACTGCTGAATTAGACCGGTTTGGTCCAGATTAGACTGGTTTGATCTGGGATAGCTTGGTCTGGTGTGGATTATACTGGTTTAATCTGGATTAGATTGGTCTGGGGTGGATTAGACTGGTTTGTCTGGATTAGACTGATTTGGTCTGAATTGGATTTGTCTGGTCTGGATTAGACTGATTTGGTCTGGATTAGACTGTTTTTTGTGGATTCGATTGGTCTGGTTTGGATTAGACTGGTTTGGTGTGGATTCGATTGGTCTGGTCTGGATTAGACAACTTTTTTCTAGATTAGACTGGTTTGGTTAGGATTGGACTGGTTTGGTCTGAATTGGACTGGTTTGGTCTGGATTAGACTTGTTTGGTTTGGATTAGACTGTTTTTGTCTGAAAGACTGATGATTAGATTGATCTGGTCTGGATTAGACTGATTTGGTCTGGATTAGACTGGCTTGGTGAGGATTAGACTTGTTTGGTTTGGATTAGACTTTTTTTTGTGGATTAGACTTGTCTGGATTAGATTGGTTTGTCTGGATTAGACTGGTTTGGTTGAGTTGGTATTTGTTGTATATCTAAACCCTAACCCTGGAACATTGGATGTGGATTTCCTGTGATTTGATATGAATAAACTCTTCTTCTCCTTCTCTCTCTTCTTCTTCTTCTTCTTCTCTTTCTTCTTCTTCTTCTGTCTTCTCTGAATTCTACTTGGATCCTAAAACACGCGTCGTGAACACCACCACGATGTTGTGTTTCATCACTTTATTTCCACAGGTCATGATGTCACGGTGAGGCTGAATGGACCGTTCACAGGACTGGTCCTAAACCCTGGTGGTTTTACGTAGACTTTACATCCAAACCTGCAGAACCAGTAAAACCTCCCAGTTTCAGACCATGTTCAGCCAACTGTTCCGGTGGTTTTCAGAGGAGATAAACCTCGTAACCCAACTGTTGAGTAAAGAAACCCACCCTTTAAAAAGTGTCGTCCATCATTTGTAAAAAGGTCAGCAGACGTTTCCCAGAGGCCTTTGTGTTTGTGGCCTTTGAATCGTCTTAAAAACATTACAAGCCTGATTGGTTTTTCATTTCTTCTGAGGCCAATCGATTCTCCAGAGTCGACGATCAATAATCGCAAATGAAGGCTGGGGGCTGATTGGTTATCCGATTTGTCGTTTGTGGTTTGCCCTCAGAGCGTTTGAAGCCTTTCAGGTTTCAGAACCGCTTAGCGAGACGAGACGACACGATCAATGACATGAAACTGAGCTCAGACCTTTAGTCCATATATGGTCATAAGGCGGATCTGTTCCTGTTCAGTCTTCTGCTTTGCATCACTGCCGTTCTATCTCCGCGTGGCGCTCAGCGCGTCGACCTCCTCGTGGTTTTTCCGTGGATGTGGAGTCGCACCGGGGTTTCCTCCATCCTGCCCTGATCCCTCAGCAGGCGGCGGCCGAACATCTGTACAGACAGAACACACTGATGACGCCCAAAGGTCAATATGAATGAAGGAGGAGGGAGCAGGTGTAAGACCAGGCTGTGAGGACGGGGGGTGGAATCACTAAGCCCCCCCCCCCGGGATAATGGGACTGAGGAGCTTCAGTTAGAGGGTTTGGTATGTCAGCCTGGTGTCCAAAATGAAAACATGCAGTGGTGGGTTTTAATTCGTCTTTTCCTTCACTCTTAATTTAGATGACAGGTGTCAAACATATGGCCCACGGGCCAAAACCAGCCCGCCAAAGGGTCCAATCCAGCCCTTGAGATGAATTTGTAAAATGCAAAAACAACACTGAACATATTAACAATGAAGGATTTTAGAGTCATTTTAGTTCAGGGACCACATACACATGTACCAGTATGATCTCAAGTGGATTGGACCAGTAAAATACTATCATAACTAGGAAAGCACTCAGAGAACGCAGACCTCCACCAAGCATAATAGTCATGTGCCCCTCCCCCCAGAACACACACAGCTCAGTAAAGCGCAGGTAGCCCCGCCCACACCTGCATGGAGAAGAGGAGAGACGTGACTAGCGCTATTCAAACTGAATTAGCGCATTTGGACAGGAGTAAAATGTCGAATCACTCCCAGAATTGAATCGATTGTTCCTTGTGTCATTTCCATTATGTCCTGAAAATTTCATCCAAATCCGTCCAGTAGTTTTTGTGTAAAGTTGCTAACAGACAGACAGACAAAGCTAGCAAAAACAACCTCCTTGGCGGAGGTCATGACCTACAAATTACGACAACCCCAAATTTTTGTGCTTTGTTTTAATGTAAAAAGAGTAAAATTACATGACTATGTTTACATTTATAAACTATCCTTTAACAAAAAATGTGAAGAACCTAAAAATATGAACAACCTGAAAAGTATTAAAAAAATAAGTGCAATTACAACAATATTCTGCCTGTTACTAAATATTTTGTGTATTTGTAGATCCACTGGAAATTGTAATACACATGTAAATGATAAACTGATGCATAATATTATTCCCCATGTGCTTGCATGTAATGTAAGGCACAGGGGACTATAGTTCGTCAGACTGACTTATGACTTATACAAAAACTTTGGCAAAAAATGTAGCCCAGAGCATTGGAAATAGACTAAAACATATTATTACAATTACAAAAATGTTTGGCCTGGTCTGGAAAGATGTGCTATTATTTGGATTGACATTCTGATGTACCGATTTTGTTAAAGTTGCAAAAAAATGGCCAAATTTTTTCATTTGAAATTAATTGGGCTATTTTGAAGTGGTTATCATTCCCACCATTATTCCTGAAATTATTTTGAAATACAACAAATATGCGGCCCGGCCCAAAGATTATATATGTGACACATCATAATGATATCTTGTACGGTTTCCGCACAAGAACTCCCCATTCACATACAATGGGAACAGAATGCTGACAGCTGATTGGCTGGAATCGTACCCACTCTAAATTAGAGTAGAGAGGGTTGGGTTTTATGTTAGAAAATCTACGAACAACTCTTGGTAACTTTCACATTTTTGGGGTTTCAGCAGCAATTTATGGATCAAAGTGTTGTGAAAACTCTTTTCTTTCAAAAGCTATTCACATTTTAATCAGATTTTTATTTTTTTTTTGTCTACACGCCTCTAATCAGATTTTTTTTTTTTTTTTTGTCTACATGCCTCTAAGTGCACAGAATGCTGATTTTTTTTCTCATTCACTCCAATGTTACTCAGACCCAGACTTTATAACCAGTCTGTCTTTAGTACTATTTTTTTCTTTTACATCACACCTACCAAGTCCACCAATCAAAAGAAAAGCACACGGGTTACATTTACTTCAGGAAATGTAGGAAAATTACAATTATTTTCCTTAAGACCTATGAGGTTGTTCATGTTATTCACATTTTTAAGGAAACTTTGCAGATGTAAACATTTTTCAAGATGGAATTGTACTTTTTTACTGTTATTATGTTACTGGTTTGGCCCACTTTATATCATCTTATCTCCTCTCATCTTCCTTCGCTTATCCGGAGCCGGGTCGTGAAAGCAACAGTCTAAGGAGGGATGCCCAGACTTCGCTCTCCCCAGACACTTTGTCCAGCTCCCCGTCAGAGGGGGGATGGGGGGGGATCCCGAGGTGTCATAGTCTCTCCAGCATGTCCTGGGTCTTACCCGAGGCCTCCTCGCAGCGGGACATGCCTGGAACACCTCCCATCCGAAACAGATACCCCAGCCACCTCAGCTGACTCCCCTGACGGAGCTCCTCACCCTATCTCTAAGGGTGTGCCCAGCCACTCGACAAAGGAAAGTCATTTGGCCTGCTTGTATCCCTCTGGATGTCACTGTAGATCAGGGGTCTCAAACTAATTTAGTTCAGGGGCCACATTCAGCTAAATTTGACCTGAAGCGGGCCGCACCAAA
>JAPTGZ010001951.1:0-21957 GCA_029814645.1 Fowleria isostigma
ATAGATAGATAGATAGATAGATAGATAGATAGATAGATAGATAGATAGATAGATAGATAGATAGATAGACTTTATTCTCTGTGACAAGTGACAGAAATTTTTCTTATAATTAGGTTATATGCTTATTATTTATTTGTTAATATGATCCATCATATATTATTTAATTAAGCCATTGATCTTTTAATGCAGCTCCTCACTGTGTTGTAATTAGTGTAGATCTCAGAGGTGCAAGATGTGTTGTAATACTCCACACTGTGCTCTTTAAACACATATTCCCTGTACTTATGTATTATAAGTGTTTGTATTGAGTGCTGCTCTATTTTTTTTTACACATTGTATATTTGTTACATGAATCATTACTTTTAATATTACTATCCCTGTGCTGCTGCAACATGGCAAATTTCCCCATTATGGGACTAATAATAGTTTATCATATCTTGTTTCATGGAAATGTTGACATATATTTAATTGTTCCCTTATGTGTGCATGGGTAATAATAGAAAAAATCTGATGTGTGCTTTCTTCTTTTCTGTCTGCATATTTCACATATTTCACTTGAAAGCCTTGATGACTATAAAAGTGATGTGAATCACACACTGGCCTTCCCCGTCATCAGATCTCAACCAGGTTTATGAGCTTTAGTGTGATATGTTAGACAGTGGTTTTCCACCAGTGTCATCAAAACACCAAATGAGGAAATATGTTTTGCTAGAATGGTTACATTCCTCCAGCAGAATTATTATTTCTTCCTTAAATCTGTCACTTGTCTACGTGTTGATATGTCAGTGGTTTATATTAGACACATTCTCATTTGACTATATGTTTGTGATTTTCTGTAGGCTATGAATTCCTCTGAACATGAGGAAGTTTCAGATGAAGCAATGCTTGAAAAAGGCAAGTTCTGCAGCCCATTAAATATATCAAAGTGGCTAGTATCCAGAAACTTTTAATGAATTTTTTTCTTTTCTGTTTCCACAACATAGTAACCTTAAATCAGGGTGTTTTCATACAGTTATCTTCGTACACAATGTATAAAGAGAACTGCACAACAAGTTTTACAAATTTAATTAATTTTGCTCCCTTTCAAAGGTGAAATTAAGTTGCAAAAGAAACAAAGTAAGATAGTTTGTTATTCCTTTGGCTCAAAGATTGCTTTATAAATACTGTTATTTGCAGAACACAAGTATATCCAAGATGTTAAGGAGGAGATGGAGGACTTTGCAATTGGTGAGCCACCTGAAGGACATGGAGGACAATCTCCTGGGTCGAATGAAGCCACTAAACGGACATCAGCAGAGATGGACCCGAACACAAACCAGTCCTCCAGCAACAAGAGAGCCAGATTATCTGGAGAGGTAACAAAGGCAGACTCATTCATGTTAGATTTAACCATTTACAGTTTATATATCCTATATTACAGGTGTGAAACATGCGGCCCAGGGGCCAAAACTGGCCCATCAAAGGGTCCAATCTGGCCCCTGGGATGAATTTATGAGATGCTAAAATTACACTGAAGTAATTACAACCTGGTACAATACATCTATTCTGTTTAAGGTCAATGTATACTGCGCATTGTCCCTGTCTAAATAAAATGAACAATCAATGATGTTAAAATAATTTTAGGCCAGCTCAATTTAAAGTGGGTCAGACCAGTAAAATACTATCATAATAACCTTTAAATAATGAATTCCACAAATTTTTCTGTTTTATGTTGAAAAAGTAAAATTGCACAAAAATAATTACATATACAGACTAGCCTTTTACAAAAAATATAAATAACCTAAAATGTCTTGAGAAGTCTGTGTAATTTTACCAATATTCTGCCTGTTACTAAAAGTTTTGTGCAGTTGTAGATCAACTGTGATCTGTAAGTTATAATGCACAGGTGTAAATAAATAAACTTAAGTGTAATATTGTTAAAGTTGCACTTATTGTTCTTAAGAATTTTCAGGTTGTTTATATTTGTTCATGTTATGTTCAAGTACAGTTCGTAGATGTAAACATTTTCATTACGGAATTTGACTTTTTTCTCTCAGAAAAGTTTAGAGTTGACATTATCTATCAATTCTTATGCTGTTATTTATATTATTTTACTGGTCTGGCCACCTTATATCATATTGAGCTGTATGTGGCCCCTGACCAAAATGAGTTTGACACCCCTGTCTTATGTGTTTCAGTTACAGTAATTTGGTTTTCAGTCTTAGTTTTCACTTTGTAAACATAGAGAAGCATTCTTACTGGTCAAATAAAGTATTTGAGTACAATCACAAAAAGGAAAACTAATAATGTTGGGTAATAGAAAAATTTTTCAGCTTAAGTTTTCATAATTTATCCTTCAGCTTGTGTCTATGTAATATTGTTTCTACATATGCAGTACATTTACGAGTCTTTCTGTCCAGATGAGGCGGCACTTGGCAGATGAAACCAGCAGACATGAGCCTCTTTGCCTCACAACAACTGGAGAGAAGAGAGACTATGTCCAGGAGAAATCCAGAGTCTCCTACAGAAAACCTCTATTCGGCATCTCCCACAGGATCTCGGAGAAGAGGAACACACCGTGTCTGGAACAACAGGGCAGTCAGGGCTCCATGAATCAGCTCAGCTTCAGCAGCATCCTCTCATCAAAGCTCCAGAGCTCAGAAGAAAACGGCTCACTGGAGTCCTTGTCCATCACAGACACATTAGGTCAGACTTCGACAGACTCTAGTCTGTATCCGCTGATCGAAAAAATGTTTTTTATTCTTAATACTCTCAATTCGAGCATGACACAGCTGCACAGTAAAGTGGACTTGTTAACCCTTGAAGTCATGCGGATAAAGAAGCAGATCAATCCAACTGACATGGTGACAGAGTTCCAGCCTCCTCCGGAGTATCTGCTCACAAGCGATGAACTGAATCAGCTAATGGAGCAGACATCCAGTGCTGGGGAGCTTGGATGTCGGCTGCTCGTGCACCTCTTTCCAGAACTGTTTAAAGTCAGGGAGTGCTCTCACGACTGCATGGCAAGCAAGAGAACACTTGAGTCTCTACATCTGCAGCTGATCCGTAACTATGTCGAGGTATGCCACCCTTCAGTCAAGAACAATAACGTCTGGCAGGAAGAATGCCTCCTTCAGATTAACGACTTCTTTAATCGCTTCTGGGCGCAGAGGGACATGGACGGCGCTCGGCTTCTTAGGAAACAGACAATCACAGGTGCCGGGATAAAAGCAGAGCATCCCCAGTCTTATCATTTTATTAATGAGCAGGGCCAGGAAGAACATTTCGACTTAGATAACCAGCAGAGTGGCCTGGCTGTGTCAGACCTGGCTTTTAATACTCAAGCCACAGAGGAGCTGGATGAATTCTCCTCCCCTGAGGACTTTGTTATTTTTCTTATGCATCGTCTTTTCCCTGAGGTTTTTGAAGAAGGAAAAATGCCAGAAGGTTGCAGCGGTTTCAGCAGTGTAGGACAGCTGATAGTGGACTCTGACAAGATGGAAATAATAAGAAAGTATATGGAGGCAAATTTCCCTGATGTGCCTGAGGATAGCTGGCTGCAGGTGTGCATTCAGCACATGGAGGATGCACTGGAGGGTCCTCACAGTAATGGAAATGGGAGTGAACCTGATAATGTCAATGATGAGGGCTATGGCCTCACTTGCCTTTCTGAAGACGTGTCAGTTATTAAGGTTCCAGAGATGGGAGATTATGAAAGGCCCAGCCGAAAATCTAAAAAATCCCTCCTGACTCCTGTAGATTTTGACAATCTGGAAATTCCTCTGCCTGACTTTACTGTTCCCCAGGAGTACCTCTTATCCAAGGAGCAGCTGAAGAACAACTATGATTGTAGCTTATCCATAGGGAACTTTGCCTCTCGGCTGCTGGTGCTTATGTTTCCTGAGCTGTTCACCCACGAGAACACACGGAAGCAGTACAACTGCAGTGGTTCACTTGGCAAAAAACAGCTGGACCCTGTTCGTGTTAACCTGATCCGTCATTATGTGCAGTTAGTATACCCTCGAGCCACAAATGATCGAGTGTGGATGTTAGAATTTGTTGGCAAACTTGATGAGAGATGCAGAAGACGTGACACAGAGCAGAGGAGGTCCTACTTACAGCAACGTAAAGTCTACGGTCAAGAATCCGAGGCAGACTTTCTTTGCCAGCTGAACCAGCTCAATGCAGACAGCATTAGGGAGGATCCAGATGTTCCCTCTTTACCACCTGAGAAAAGTAGCAAAGACTTCTGCAAGATTCCCCTGGATGAACTGTCTGTATCTAAACCAGATTTCCCCATACCGTCGGTCTACCTGCTCTCAGATGCCGAGGTACGGGAAATCGTCCAGCAGAGTCTTTCTGTTGGGAACTTTGCCGCCCGTCTGCTGGTGCGCCTCTTCCCAGAGCTCTTCACCCAGGAGAACCTGCGGCTGCAGTACAACCATTCAGGAGCCTGCAACAAAAAGCAGCTTGACCCAGTGCGCCTCAGGCTGATCCGTCACTATGTGGAGGCGGTGTATCCTGTGGATAAGATGGAGGAGGTGTGGCACTATGAATGTGTGCCAAGCATCGACGAACGCTGTCGGCGTCCCAATCGCAAGAAGTGTGACATTCTAAAGAAGGCCAAGAGGTCAAGCACTGTGTCCTAGTTACATGACTTTGCAATTAGGTAACACTTGTCATAAAATACATTTGCACAGTATATAAGCTGAAAACACAATGTTGAACTTTTACAAGCTGTCCTATGTAGGATGAAGCCAAGCTGTTACAAGTTTCATTATTCTAGGTCATATTTTATCTTTTGACTACAGCAGTAGATGTTGTAGTTTATGTAGTCTTATTGTTGCCTAAAGAGTGAAATCAGCTTCTATTTATAAGCCAAAATAGCTTATCTAACATACTTTGTTCATAAATGTTGTAGCCTTACGAACAATAACAATGATAGTAGCTAATAGTGATAGATTACACATTTGCTATATGAATAGAAATGAATCACAAGGATGTGATATGTTTCCATTGCAGTACCTGATGTAGCATTGTGCCACCACTGTTTAAATAATAATGTGCTTATGTTAAGCCTTCTTATAGAAGTTTATATTATAAAGACAATTTAACATGACAATTGCTCATGATAACCTATTTCTAATAAAATCACTATTATAAATATGTTATTGGGCTTTTTTACACATCAACGGGTCTGTACTTCCAAGTGACACATCCAGGCCATGAAGATAGCATTTGGAGGTTTCAGTTTCATAGTGCACCTTTATTGGGGCATTCTTCACAGCACAGTGTAAACATTTAGAATCAATACTCCTTCTCACCTTTACACTATACCTTCATAACACTCAGTTGATGACACCTGCATGTTTGAGTGCCGACTATAACAACACTTGGCAATTCCCATTTTAAGTTCATGGTTTAAAGGCCTCGTCCTTGGAAAGTTCTACAGATTTCCAGCGCCTTATGGAAACTTTGTGCTTCTCTGTGGCACTGGTTTCAGCAAAAACTCTTCTCAGGATGACTCTCATAAGTGTGACAGTGTTTGTTTCCTGATTCTCTGACAGCACCAGGTCTAATTTGTCCCCAACCTTTACCTGAATGAAGGAAGAAAAAAACAGTATTTACCACAAATGAACTAAAGAGAAAATGTGTGTTAAGAACATAGGGCAGGAACATGGTATTTGTAATAAAGTGACACTCACCGTTTTACTTTTCTTGATAAGTTTCTGCCCATTTAGTCTAAGCTTGTTGTCATAGAACGCATCCTCAATTTTACTGTTACGAGACAGAGAGAGAACTGTCATTACAGAGGTTCAAAGGAAGAAGAATAATGTTAATTTTACACTGATAAAAACTACTTTTAATTATAATAAACAATAAAAAGGAACCAATGTGTCTTATAAATGTACAGTGCTCAGCATAAATGAATACACCCCCTTTGAAAAGTAAGGTTTTAATAAATACCTCAATGAACATGAGCATAATTTCAAAAAATTTGGACAAAACTGAGTTTTATAGAACATTTCTTTAACTGCGAATGTGATATGTTGAATAGTATCCCATAGAAAATGTTGACTCTCAAAGGTTTTTTGACAAATCTGTTGGGGGACTGTAGTCATTTATGCTGAGTGCTGTACCTATAAATACATCAGCTTAACCTTTGATTTTTATGTTCATAAATGATAGTGTTGATGTGAAACTGAACTCACTTGCGTGCCAAGTCCAAGCCAGCTCTCATGATGACATCATAGCGAAAGGACTGAACGTATTTCTCCATGTCTTTATAGTCTTTTGGCAGATTTGGGTCCTGATCCATTTCATCTTCATAGTCACTGTCCTCTGGGTCTTTTTTATTCTCCTCTTCCTCTTCTTCTTGTTCTTGTTGACCTGCTGTACTACGCCCTTTTTTCTTGCTGCTTTTGAATCTGAGATGAGCAACAGACCAGCTCCTGACAGTATCTCGGCCCCGAAAAGAAGGTCTGTGACAGCCGAGTGTGGAGAAGGCCGAGCAGCCCCACAGCTGGCGCGTGTGGATGGTCCTCGGACACCATTCTGTCTGTCTCAGCCCATACCCGGCAGCCAGCAGGTGGCGGGGGTTCATCCTTCCCAACTGCCTCATTACAAGTGCCTGTACCACCAAGCTCTGCATGCTGGAACTCCAACCAGTCACTAAAAATAGGCAAAAATAACACGGGGCATTTTCAGGTTGTTCCTCTTATACAGTGATTTTTCTGTACTGATGTTTACTTGTGTTTTCTCTAAACTGAGCTACTTAAAACAAATGGCTTAAGTGCATGCTACTCCTGTATTTCTAACCTTCCAAAATGTGATAATTATTGTATTAAGACTGTTTTCTGGAAGTGAAAAAAAAAATTATATAGAAATTCAGCTGTACAAACAGAAGGAACGCTGAGCAATCACTTTGTAAACATTAGCTTGTCACATTCTGGAAGTTCCATCCTGTTAGGCTAGTTTACAATTTCTCCAGTAAAATATTTAAGCACATCTGACAGAAAAGTTCTGTTGAGATTCACAAGCAAAATGATGATTCTAATGTCAGATAAGATAAAGATAAGGGAAACTGCAGCGTTGCAACAGCAGAGTACAGGAGCAGCAGTGCAATAAGAGTTACAGGATCAAAAGTATTTAAGTAAAAACATATAAGAAACATAAAACAGTGTGCATCTACCTATCTCGAGTTCAATGACAAAAACTAGAATAATAATAGTCTCTTATATACAGTAAAAATATTGCACAGGATGACTGCAGATGGAAGACTAAAGACTTTCTTGCAACCTTACCACTTTGTACGACTGATGACCATTCAACAGGGTCAAAGACAAATGTGTTTTAGATGTATCTACCGATTGTTTCTGTACAGCTGTGTTGGTCCATCATTCCTGTATATATTTAAAGAGTGATATCTCAGCCACAGTTTGGCAGAATGGAACAAAATTTAGAACAAAGGATAAACTAAAAGGATTTTGGTGGCCCAAGGTCAAAGGTCAATGTTGCTGTGACTCATAAACATATTTTTAGTAACTGACAGAAGTACATGAACAGACTACGAAGTAACAATAGTGGATGCATCTGACTGAACATGAATTTCTCATTTCTCCTTCTGTTTGTCCTTACTATTATGTAACCCTTATTTGTTAGTTTTTCAAACCCTGAGTTCAGAAATTAGGTATTTCTAAAATTTATACATGCCTCTACAATGCTAAAAACAACAAGACAAAAATATTTTTTCCCAGACTTTAATGAATCCAACATGTTGCTGAATGACTCAAAAAACAAACAAAAAACTAAATTATTGAAATTATCGTATTAAACTAAATACCCCAAGGTTACATGTGATAGATATCAGTGGACAATTAGCAATCATTCAGATTTAATTTAATGAAATAACCTTCAGTATTCAGTTCTATTTGAACTGTTAAGCCTGAGAATTCACTGCTTCTACACAATAACAACAAAAGTTCGAAATAAAAGCTTGGCTATCGAGTTAGTTTTCGTTCCTATTCTTATCATTATTAATATATTTGACCATTTTAACCTGAATCAGTCAAAAAAAGTTAAAACAGTGATAATATGCGAAACACGTTTGTTGACACCGGAAGTTGTTTAATTTTCGTTTAACTTGACACCAGCATCAAGGGTAGCACAAGCTGCAGAGATTGTCATTTATATTCGTATTCTATGATTATCTGCAATTCTTGGCCTGTTTTGTTTTGTTTGTTTGTTTGTTTTTCCAAGTTGTGCTCGTCATAAGTTTACATAAAGTCTGTTTCTTTAACGGAGTTGGATATTTGTGATGCTAAAGTTGAGCTGGAGATGATCCGGACTAGCTTGTGTTACTTTTCACCATTTCCCCTTGACTCATGATTTCAAACAGCTCAGCAGACATTAAAGAAGCGTTGCTCATTCCAGCTCGTTGCTAAATCTTGAATAACGAAGTTCCTCACATGCAGTTGTGATTGAGAAATGCACTCACCCACTGAATAACCTTTCATTGCTCGGTATGAGTTCGTTCGGTATGTGCCCCTTTGCTGTTCATGCACTGGATAATGTCATGGTGCTGCCACCTGTCGCACGGGAGGGGAATGACATATACTCCTTAACCCATAAAGACCCAACACTACTTCTGTGTCAGTTCCTAAATGAAATGTTCTCTATAATTTAACCTTTTTTAACCCTTAAAAACCCAAACATCCACCATTGACCAAAACCATCTACTGATAGAAACTGATTAATCCCATTTATCCACTAATACATCTCAATAATTGGTGTAAAATACAGTTATTCATATTTTCATGGTCATCAGATATGACCCATTTGGATGTTCAGAGGCTCTGTAGTTACCACGGAAACATCATCATCTTCTACAACATTGATTAATCAGTAAACCCATGGAGTTGGATCAATGACAGTGGATGAACACACTGGAGTTATGTTCATGTAATTAGAAATTTAACTGAAAAAGTCATTTTTTTTCTTCAGTTTTCTCTGTTTTCGATAAAATAATCCTTAACTTTACACTAAATCTTTATGAACGTCTACATGATTAGTAAATTAAATGTTAAAAAATGCCTGATTTTCCACTGAAAAACACAAAATACAGAAGATAATATTACAGTAAATGACAATCACTTAAGGACAATTAAATATAGAGAAAAATGCATTTGGGAAGTGACACAGATGTCACAAGGGGTCCTTATGGATTAATTTACGTGTGAGATGAGATTTATTTTTGTGAGGATGTCTTTCAGTTAAACTTTAAGAAATGGAACGAGTTATAGTACTGTGCAAAAGTATTAGGCAGCCTTTGTTTTTGTTGTTTTCGCAGGGTTGTAGTGTTTGTTTGAAAAAACAAAATGTGCGCACAGACAGTACTGACACAGAACTTGATAGCTTCTGCAGGTAAAGTTGGTATTAGTGTGACTTAGATTCAGTAAATCTACAACTCTCTCGGATGTTCTTAAATATCCATTGCCCTGATATTTTAAATACTGAACCACCTCATGTTGTAGTCGGTCACTTATACAGTCATGGAAAAATCATTTGACCACCTTATGTTCTCTTCAATTTCTTGTTAATTTTAATGCCTGGTACAACTAAAGATACATTTGTTTGGACAAATATAATGATAACAACAAAAATAGCTCATAAGAGTTTAATTTAAGAGATCATATCTATCCACTTTCCATGTTTTCTTGATAATAACCAAAGTCACATAAGTTTGTCCATCATTAGCTATGGCATTGTACTGACAAAAACAGAGCTTTTATTCATTCCATGTTTTCTTTTCTGTCTGTTTTACTCACATGATACATACAGGAGTTGGTACTTGATTGCATAACCACTGTTTCTGATGACTTTTGATCATCTAATATGTTTTTCCGTGACTGTATACAATGCTGTGAAAAAGCAGATTATAATTTTGTTGCAGGGTTTTAACATGCATATGTTTATATTTCTAATAGAAAATATGCAGGAAATATGTACACAGTCTTGAAACACACAAAAAAACATGTTCTGCAGTGTGACCTCCCTTTAGATTTAGTAACTTCAGCTTTCTTCAACTGTCAGGATATTTGCTTAAATAATTGTGCGTTACATTACACACCTTCAGAATGTCCCAGATGCCTTTATGGTCTTTTATTCTTTTCTCTGTCACGACAATCCCATCTAGATTCTACAATATTCATTTTTCTAATCCTTTATAGGTCACTCATAGAAATACTCTGAAATTAAAAATTTCAACCTTAATGTGTTATTGGAGGGCATAACAAGACTTTATTACTTTTGTGAAATTTTTCAAAATGTTTTATTGTCATGTAGCAAATCAAGGTCAGTGAAGTTACCATATTTGGTTCCTTACCATAAATGGGAAAAAAATATATACATATCCAAGAAGTAAATCTAAAAAAAAACAAACAACAAAATCAGATGTAAGATAAAGGAACCTGTATTTTAGAACATTAGAACATGACTTTCCTACCATTAGACCAACATAAGTGCTGATCCAGACTGACAGCATACACATTATCCCTTTGAACATCATTACTTACATTAGTACCATTACTTCATGGTACCTAACAAAGCAGGTACACTTACTGTTCATGCAGAGGTGGACTTTACAGAACCCTTTAGACCACATCGGACTTGAGATTGTTGACTCAACAACAGTGACTGTTGCTGTCACTGTCTTGTAATGAATATAATGAAATTACCAAAAATATTCATATGCCCGATAAAGGGTTAATGCATTTGTATTTTTAATACTGTTTACATATTTGCTGTATATATTCCTGTTGCACCTATATTACTACAATGACTAAGAAATTCACATGTATGATGATGCATTTCAGAAAAAAATTAATAAAGGATAAAACACTATGAAAGTCTATGGGACATTCTATTCAAATAGAATTCAAGTTTTATTAAATCTAAAGGGAGGTCATACTAACTAATGATTTACCTGCAGACGCTGTTTTCTGTGTATTTCAAGACTTTACACATATTTCTTGCATATTTCTTGTTATAAATAAAAACACTCACACATTACAACACTCCAACAAAGCCAAATGCTGCTTAGACTTTTGCACAGTACTGTATGTAAGTCATCTACTGAGATCTGATATTTAAAGTATCAGGTCACAAGATATTTTAGCATCAGCAAAAACTCCTCTTCACTCTGAACTTGGGAAAACTGGGTTTAAATGCTGTATTATGCTACATAAATGGAATGATATCCAATAGAATGTAAAGCTAAATTAATTTATTTTCCATAAAAATTTTAAACAACTGAACCAGGGTGCAGACATTATCATCTTATAGATTATAGAACAGGTCTGTGAGTGAACACTGAGCATCATTTAGTGTTTATTTACACTGACAGAGTGATTTGCCAGTGGAAAAAATGAAAAATGTTCTGTTTTCTTGTGTTTAAGATGAACAATTATCTACAATAATGAGCTGGAAGACCATAATGTTGAAATACCAGCATATTATCATACTTTTTAAAATAAAAAATAAATAAATTTGTATATTAAAAAAATAATTTCACATTTTTATCATGTAAATATCATCAAAATCTAATGTTGACTTTAAATATTTAAAATGTGAAATTTACTCAAACTATTTCACTATAGTGTAATGATGTAAATATCACTGAAATGTTACTCCATAAATATGTTGATGTTTGATGTATTTTTTACAGTGTCGTTCTGGTATCCCCAGCCACCATTTTTTTCCCATAAAAACAGATGGATTTTTTTTTTTTACAGTGTATATTTTCAGTAACACAGGCTAGAATCCAAATCATAAACCTAGCTTTTTCATTAAACAGTCTTTGTTTACGTAGATTTCATCAATTGCTGTGATTCAGTGGAAGACGCAGTAATTCCCAATTACAGGACTACAATAACTGAGCAAGAATATCCCAAGAAATCAGAATCGACTAAATGTGTGAAAGCAAAGACTGATTCAGTGTCTGATTGTGTTATTGTCTGCCATTGTTTTTGTTTTCATTAAGTCTGTTTCAAGTAAAAAAAAAAAAGAAAAAAAAGATGAGTTTTACTAACACTGAATATGAAGGTCAGTAGGTAATCTCAGCTGTTGTTGGAATATTTTAGCATTGTTTTGAAAGTGAAGACTGCTATGATCAAGACAACACACAATTACAGCGTCATTATAAGACAATTTGCAAAAGACTCTTTCTTTGAACATATTCATTATTTCCCTGGTGTCCTCGAAGGAGCCTCTGCAGTACACAGACTGTTCCACCCACTTTGAGGATTCACGCCAGCAGCATTTTTTGAAATATACATGGGTTTGGCCCAGACATTTATTGCAATTTTTATTTCTCCAGCATAAGATGAATCTGAATACACATTTTAAAAAGTAATCAAGTTATTTATACAGCCCGTTTGATTATCATGACGAGAACATTTGAAAACATAGAAGGTATAATCTTGAAGATGCCATTCTGTTACATCTCAGCACTTATGTTTTTGTCATTATATCAGTTTGAATACTTTATTACTTTAAGGGAATTTACATCAACATTCAGCTTCACTACAATTCATAATGTCTAGTTTTACCTCAAGTGCATAATACTGCTGTCACTACATTAGTGAAAACAATGAAAGAACAAGACGTGATTTGATTGAATGTATACAATATGTTCATGTTAGATGTTTTTTAAAAAATGTGTGCAGTAAAAAGTCTGTATGATGTTTGTGTGTAAACATAAGTGCATTTACATCCTTATAAGCTCCCTGTAAAGTCTACTCAAAGAGCCCGATCAGAGGTCAATGTACAAACTCTCTGTAGGAAACATGGTGGCATGTTGATGATTGCTGTGCTCTTTCACTTCCTGAACACATTCATTGTACAACAGAGAGTGAGAAAATTATTTTACAGATTAAAAAATTGAGCATCACATTCATGTTATAGACACGTAATAGACATAAATTTTATCATATATGCTGGTGGTTTCAAGTTTTATGGTTTTATCACATTTTGTTTACAGGAAGTCATGCAAATTTCATTATTTTATCATATTTCTGCACACTCTTGACACAATGTTGGTTTTGACCAATGTGACATTTGCTTGTTGAAATGTGGTGGATTCTGAATGTAAACATGTCTGTTTTGACCACGAGCTGTAATGACATGTTGATGTGTTTGTACCACAGTTACAGGTTTTGATGTGGCAGTAGGAAGCAAAAAAACATTTTGAAGATTAAACTTCTAGTGTGCTGATTAAGACAAATTTTCATTTTTCAGAGACAAAAAAGGACCTAGAATCACTTGATTTGTTGTGTTTTTTCCCCTTCTAGATTTCATATCTTTCACAAAGTGGCATCACACTGACATATTTTCACTTTCAAGAAGAAAATGTCTGACCAATGAAGAACATTAAGTGTAAACAGTAGGTTTACGTATCTTTAGATTCAGTCTCTCAAAGTCCAAAAGAAACAGATGTTTCTCTCTCAAGCTGCCATTTAGCACCAACAGTCAGCAGTCAAATGAGGAAAACACTGTAGAAGAAGCATAACAATTAAACCATTTTCTCAGTTCTTCAGTAGCCTCAGTGGACCAGAATGCAATGCAGTCACAACACAGAATTTTTTTGAAAAAGAGGTGACTGTTGTTTCTTTTTCTCACTTAAAAAAGTCACTCTTATTTTTGTTGTGTGATCAATGCAAAACCAAAAGTCAGGTTCATTTCTGCATGTGTCAGAAGGCATTCTGGAAAATGTAGAAAGTCATTAAGTACAATAAAAGTAGATGAGGCAGGTTAAGAAAACATAGATACACCAGAAAAGTAAATTACAGCACTTAATCACAACAGAGGTTTGTTTTTTTAACATCACAGATTGGTGTAACAGTGGGTGAAACTATCCGTGAGTTCACTTGTGTCACATTAATGAGTTCCACCTCAACACTCATGTCTTTATCCAAATATGCATAAACACAATATGTGTGAGAACAGATCAAGTTCCTTTTGCTTTTTCATTTAAGAAATGGGTTTGTTTTTTCACAGTTATTGCTGTAATGAGAAGTAGATTGAAACTCTTCACAATAACAAGATCCTCACAACTACATCGGACCTTAGGTCTGAGTGGTCAGTTGACTGAGATTTCACTGAAGATGAAATGAGACATTTAAACCTGTCGATGTGGTCCGTGGCCTCTGGAAAGATCTTATGAGGTAACTGTAATGTCAGATTCAGTGTCATACATACTGTACATGAGAGGTCTTAAAAGCTATGGCAATTATGTACAGTGTAACAGTCTGTTCACTTGATTTTCAATGGAAGCCACGTAGCTGTAATTTTTCCATGTGGTGATAATGGATTCACATATCACTTCCATTATGTTGTCTACCCAGTGATTATTGCTTTGGTGACTCACACATTCAGGATTCAGGCATTTGTTTCATATAGTCAATATGAATGGTTCTGACTCTGGGACTTACTTGCACACTGTTTGTGATGTTCAGAGGGTATTTGTATGCATCGTGTGTTATCAGATACTGCATAGTCATAAGGAAGTCTCCACACAGGAGCCATTTCTGTGGAATGACCTGTGGTTGTGGCAATTCTCATTGCAGTGAACAATAAGCACTGGGTAGCAAAGTGCATCCTCATAGTCGGGAGGTTCCTCATCATCTGTGGTGAGGCGCTCTGACAGGCAGCGGGTGTTTTCACTGGGACTCTCCTGGTCATCCAAGGAGCCGCTCCTCCAGAAGCAGCTGCGTTGGGAGCCGTAGCGGCGTGCCAAGGAGAAGCGACTGCCGCTGAAGGGAATGCGGGAGCTGGCGCCTGTACAGATGCTGAGGGCACTCCTAGAGAACACAGAGGAGCAGCTGATGGCTCTGTGGCAGCGCTCACAATTCTGTCGAATTCCACTAAAAGTAGATGGGCACTGGGCCAGGTCCATGAGGCCAGCCTCTGAGTAACTGGGCACTAGCTGCTGGTTAGACCTGATGTGCCACTCCAGTTCAGTACTGTCAATGGTGTTAACCCGTGGGATACGACGCCAGTATGGTCGATCATCACATGGAGTAACAGGGAGGTAATCATGCCCAAAGAGCTTCTCAACACGATAGTGGACATATGCCGTACGATACTCTGTGAAGACTCTGAGAGGCCAGGAGAAAGTGAGGAATGAGGCAAACCAGAAGACATAATGGGAAAGGTACCAGGGGTGGTGCTCGGGGTCAGACATCACCATCACATACTCCTTCAGGTCAATATTTTTTAGGTGCATGCCCTCCCTGGCTTCCATGTAGTCATCAAGGCCTTCATTGTCTGTAAAAAACCTTGCCCGTTGAGTAAGGTAGGAATTCTCTGATTCTACATTGGCAAAACTAAAGCATTTGGTAAAACGCATCTTTGTCAGAGCAGACTTCTCCAGGCCAATCAGCTGTTTTGAAACATCCTTAACACCACAGTGACTGTAGTCAAATTCAGCTTCTGCCACATGGGTGTTTACACGTTCATGGTAAACCTGGGTGCTGGTGTAAGCGTCTCCATTGCGATAGCGTGTGACTTGTCGAGTTCGGCGGACATAGTGATAGCTTATGGCCTTCCACCAGATGCAGGGTTTAGCTTGCTGCATCCTCTGGATGCGTTCGTAGATGCCTTCTACGTCCACTTTGTGTTGCAGCTCATTCTTTACATGACAGTGCCAACACTCCACAAGATACACTAGGTAGAGCATGCCCAGCAGGGCGAGAGGGATGTAGATATAACCATCAGAGCATGGACTGTCATGATACATCATGGATTTCCCTTTGAAGGCACTGTCGAAGGTGAGGCGGGTCACCTTGGTGACATGACACCAAACCATCGCTCCCATGCAGCCGTACATGAGAATGGACAGGAGAAGGCATTTCCAAAAACTCTCCCTGCATAGTGACTTGCTGAGAGATTGCTTCAGGGGTCTTTGCTGTTGAGTCCAAGCACAGACAAAACAGAATCTCGTGAGAACAGTTTTCACTCTTGTCAAACACTCAAAATGCACTTTGTTTCAGTCTTTTTGTATGAATACTGTCACATGTATACATGTCTATATATAATTGTTGTGTAGATATGTGTGTATACATATGAGTATCTACCCTATCCTCTATCAGCACATGCACAACTGTAAATAGTATTTATAGATTTCTGATATGTCTTTATTTTTGATTTGCTATTTTTGCTCTTGTGTGCTTTATGCTCCACTACTGCTGCTGTAAATCTGGAATTTCCCCTTGTGGGACTAATAATGGAATATCTTACCTCATTTTAACATCTTGTACATTACTTGAAAAATAGAAACTGGTATAGATTTGGTCAAAAATGTTATCAGTAATTGTTTTGAAAGAGTTCTATTTTTGGAATCAGTGGACAGCATTAAAGTTCTTTGAGTAAAATTCCTGCCATTTCAACCTCCTAAAACCTTCAGACAGATTTTTGTTCTGGAGACTAGTCTCATTGAGGAGCAGATATTGGCACTAAAGAGTAAATCACATATGAAAAACAGGTAAAGAGAGACACTGGGATACACGTGTGCTGTCATTCTACTCTGAGATCATTCATGCATGACACAAGGCTGCCAAATGATACAATATGTCAAACTGTAACTAAACAAATTTGGATGTAAGACGAATGGCCCTGGTGAATAATTCACCTGCAGAGTGTGTGTCTGTGTGTGTGACTGTGTACAACCTACACACCATGCACATGGATCCATTAAAGCCCTGCGACAACATCTGACAGACACATCGTCATGAGGGCTTTTTGCTTTACAAAAGGATGCGTGTTAATCTCATACCTCTTCTCTGGTGTCCTCCTCGAACGCGGTGGTCGTACTGCTTTCACTCGCTGTCGCAGCCGATGCTGGAGGGGACATGATGCTGAGCAGCTATTGATAATGATGATGATGATAGGGCGTGGAGTGGAAAGAGGAAGAGATTTCACTACCTTGCTCCGCAGCGCCTCTTAAGTAACCCCAGCTACTTGTCAGAAGGGAATAACATCTGTTTTCATTTAGAGTCTCTCCACCCTGAGAAAAAACCCGACTGGACTCGAAGGATGCATGTTGATCGGTGAAGCCCGAAATAAGGAGGCTCTATCGGACGGATGCGAAAAGAAAAAGGCGGGGGTGTGTCTATAGGAAAGCCCGCATCCTGCCCTCTACGGTTCAGCTGTCAGTGCCGCAGTAACATGATCGGAGATGATGCTGTATTAGCCGGTCGTCTCTCCGACACTCTGGCCCACAGAGGCCTCCGTGGGTCGGACACGGGCTCTGTCCATGGTGCTGACTGAGGCAGGTGTACGGTGAGACGGACCGGAGAAAACACACACTCCGACACTTAAAGGGAAAGACCACCTCAAACAATTACCAACAAGGAAGCATTTGATCAGTCAGTATGGATACAATATGATTTACAGCTCTGAAAAAAAAAAAAAAAAACAATCGTAGAGTTATAGTTTTATAAAGAGATTAACCCTGTTAAACGTCGGTTATTAAATGTACAACACATGGCTAATTTAGAGCATTCAACAGCCAGACTTAACCGAGCAAAGCCCCAAACTGCAGCTACATGGTAAAATGTTGTGGTAGATATTAATTAAAATTTGTGTTTCTCCTTTGCTTTTTTTTTTTAATATGAACATGTATGTACAGCTCTGGGGGAAAAAGACACCACTGTAAATTGTCACTTCCTCTAATTTTACCATTTACAATATAGGTATGTGCTTGTGTAAAATGAACATTTTTGTTTTATTCTTTAAACTACCGACATTTCTCCCAAATTCAAAATAAAAAACATTGTTATTTAAAGCATGTATTTGCAAAACATAACGCATGAATGGTCAAAATGTGCAGTTTTTCAGACCTCAAATAATGCAGAAAAAACACGTTCATATTCATTTGGAAACAACACAATACTAATGTTGTAACTTAGCAAAATTTGATAAATCAGTATTTGGTGGAATAACCGTGATTTTCAATGAAAGCTTTTATGTGTCATTGCTGTTGGATGACTTTATGCAGCTCCTGACATGGAAATTCAAGAAGCTCATCCATGTTGGATGTCTCGGTACCATCCATCCATCTTCCTCTTGATTCTATTCCAGAGGTTTTCAAAGTGGGTTCAGGTCTGGAGGTTGTTCGGACCATGACAGGGTCTTCATCTGGTGGTTTGTCATCCACACCTTTATGGACCTAGCTGAGGCCAGGAGCATTGTCCTGATAGAAAAACCAGTCCACAGAGTCTGGGAACATTGTCAGAGCAGAAGTCCTGTAGGTTTCAGTAGTTATTTTTTTTATTTCAATTACTGACTCCCTGCCACCACTCTGTCTATTTTACATTTTATTCTGTCCATTGTCAGGAGTTAAGTATTTCAGAGGCTCAAAATAATTTATATATGTTTTTGTTTCTTTGTTTAGTACAGTATAGTGTTTAAAACATAAAGTTAGGGGGGCAGCTGGCTCTACAATGGGGGGGGGGGGGGCTTGACCTAAAAGCGTTGAAGACTCCTACTCTAAGGTATTAATCATTTTACATTAGTAGATGCTTTGGTTGCCTGTTTGGGTCTTTATTAGTTAATACAGAGACTGAGAAATGCACATGTGGGCGTTAGAACTTCACCAAACCAACAAACCTAATGTTAAACGAGGACTTATGCACAGAACTGATATTTATATTGATCCTCTCATCCTATCAGTACTTGTAAACAATTGGTGTTTAATACAGTTTGTCATCTCTTCATGGTCATCAGATATGACCTATTTGGACATTCAGAGGCTCCATAGTGAATATGGAAACACCAGTATCTTCTACAACATTGATTCACCAGTAAAACCCATGGGGTCTGATAAATAACAGTAGATGGAGACACTTGTTTTTATGTTCAGTCAATGATATCTTTGCTAAAAAACAAAATCACATTTTCTTCAGTTTTCTCTGTTTCTGATATAATAAACTTTAAATTTACTCTGAGTCTTCATGAACATGATCAGTAAATTACGTATAAGAAAATATATGATTTACACTAAAAATGCTAAGTACTGATGATAATATTACAATAGATGGTGACAAATTACTTAAGAAAAGGTAAATATAGAGAAAAATTCATTTGGGAACTGATACAAAAGTAGTACTGGGCCTTTATGGGATCAATCTGGATATATGGGAAGGGAAACAGCACTCAAAAAGTCAACTAAAGGACTTGTTTGATTTGTTAAAATAAAATTTGTTCATTTAACATGTATTTACCAAAAAATGCCAAATTTGTTCATTTGACATGATCCGCAAATGTTTACTGGATTTAATTTAATTACGTGAAAATGTGTGCCATGATTAAATTAAGTTGAACCAACAGATTATTTTTTTGAGTGAGTAAAAATGAAAGTTGGAGGAAAAAACTACTTCTATAAACCAAAGTAATTGTATTCAGTATGACTTCCCTTTGTATTTAACATAACTTTATCCCTTTTAATCAGACAATACCGGATTTTTGCATTAATTTTCTGATGTTTCGAACCAGCTTTCATTCAACACATGTCAGATGTTTCTGATTGTTTGTGCTGCCTCTTATATTGGAGTCAGAGCTCACAATTAATACTGAATTTAATCTGAAGCACCCATTTAGTTCAGATTTTTGTGTGTCTTATAAGGCATAGGCACATATTCCCTGTATTTTCTTATTACATCTGCAGAAAAGAGAATGAGAAATAAATATATATGCAAATTTGAACCCCTGCAAAAATAACAAAGCTTAAGTTGGCCTAATTTTACTTTATTTTAGTCATTTAAAAAAAGAACAAAAACATCTTAATTTATATAATGTCATTACAATCAAGTTTAGCATTATGAAAATGTAAAAAAAAAAAAAAAATCAGGGGGGAAATCATTTAAAGTATTTCTTTAAAATGAATTAAACTCACACTTATTATTGTAGAGTTAGACTTTGGATTGAAAAATTAATCCTTAAATTATTTAGCATATTTTATCAACTAAATGTATGTGATGATTAGACCTAATTGTATAGTGTATATTTAGTATCTACTAAAGTATTAATTCACACCATTTTCAATTTAACAGTGTAAATGAGTAAATGGATGGGTAATCTTCATTATACCTGAGTAAGTATGAGTGCTGTGTTGAGAGTCTGTAATTACCCTGCAGGATACTGTTGACACTCAGGCCTACGTGTCACTGAGCCTGGTGAAACTTGGTCTGTGTTCTGACTAAGTGCCTAGAATTGATCTTGATTGATGAGTTTGGTGCATCTGTCTTAATAATTAACGACTCCGTGTGATGTTTTACCCAGTGAAAGAGAATAAAGGGTTATAGTGTAAGTCATTTTGTTTTTCTCTGCACAGGGTCTGCATCCCTCTGTCTGTTGTTGTGTTTTATTATGTATATTTATTTTCAGTGATTTGATGCCACACTATGATTTAAGACAATAAAACAAAGAGATAAAAACAACACTCTTTTATTATCATTTTACATGACTCCTGCTGATGTATCGGTGTTTTTAAAGGTAAATACATATGACTACTGTAGATAATGATACATTGTTTTCAAAAATGATTGCATTTAATTAAAGTAATAATTGTTTTCAGTAACAGCCAGGCATTAAATTAATAACCACTGGTGATGGTGATGATCATGATGAAGTAAATACCTGTTAAAACAAAAAAAGTTTATATATGGACACACATTGACTATTACCATTAAAAATAATTACAAAAACATTTAAGGTTCTGTTTTTAACATAATTTATAAAAAAAAAAAAAAAAAAATACAAAAAAATCAAGTAGAGACATTCAAATTTGTAGATGATCGAGTTCACCAACATGTATTTTCAAATCATTAAAAAAAAGTACTTTGAAATTACTTTCTAAATAACCAGAGTATCATTACACTCATGCACCACATCGGATATAATGGCATTTCACATTTTACAGTAAAGGTCATAGTTCTATAGGAGGGAAACAGCTTAACAACTTGAAGAAATTGAATATTTAACAAGTGTTAAAAGTCATAAATTATTAAAAATCCATCCATGTTTCCAGGCTTCTGTTACAAACATGTTTGCTGGTAAAGCAATGACCTTTAAAAGACAAATCCTTGAGTATGAAGAGATGTAGCTGAGCAGGTACTTTTACTCTGTGTGACCTGGAGTCAACCATCAGCTGCAAGCCTGTTTTTACTTCTCTTTGTGCAGTATTTACTCCTTTTCCCAAGGTCTTCTTTTCTGTTGACGTAGGTTACCCTGTATGAAAACAGGGAAAAGTTAACTGAGCTCAGTAATTATTTCAGGGATTCATAAAGCAGTTCACAGACTTGTTGAAGAAGATGCTCTTAAGGTGAGACACTCCAGGTGAAGAGGGTAAAATTTTAAAATAATAGATATCGCCATAAAACTTTCTCAGGTGATTATTTACACAAGTATTTAATATAAAAAGTATTATAAGTTTTTGAAATTTGTATGTTTAATTATGCTAATTAGGCATTATCTCACTAAATATGTGTGATTTTGCATAGAATTTTAGTCGATAGATCTGAACATATGATGAAGCCAGGTGCAAAATTCTTTTTTCAATTTGTTTAGACTCAAGATGAAAACAAAATTACAGAGTGATTTTTTCGATTAAAATGACACAGAAATCCTAGGAATGATTTATTAACAAATCCCTCTGTAAATATCTTCAGAATACTGTTAAGTGTGTGAGTGTACAGTTTGGTGTACCTAGGTGATAAACAGGCTGAGATGTTTCTACTGGAGGATGAGTTGGAGAGAATGGCATTTAAAGATTTAAGTCAGGAAATTTAATGTGTTTCTACAGGAAACAATTGCTCAAAAACAGAAACAGAATAAATGCTTAGGCCCTAAGAATAGAATAGAATAGAATAGAATAGAATAGAATAGAATAGAATAGAATAGAATAGAATAGAATAGAATAGA
>JAPTGZ010002023.1:0-10728 GCA_029814645.1 Fowleria isostigma
TTTGGAAATCTCACCCACAATGACATTCCCTCACCAAAAATCAACTCCGGTGAGAAAGGTGATTGTCTGTGAGGGAGCTTTGGATTTTGAAAATGGACAAAAATGTCCAGGGGTCATACGAGGGTTAATATATAACTTTTGCTTCCTTAATGACAGTTACATCTGTGTTTCAAATCAAGTCAAACATGGTTAATTTCAGACCTTTAAGTGTCAGATATCTCTGTTGGGGGGGTGATATTGACTTGTATTCCGTACCATGTCTGTGTATAGACTTGTCTGGTTGCTGATCTATAACCTGGTTTACTGTGCTGCGTCTTATTTTCTATTTCTTTTATACAATTCCAACATTCAGTTCCTGTAAGTGTTATGTGTCCAATGTAATTCATTTATACACTCTATTACTTTGCTGATTCTTTTTTTTTTTTTTTTTTTTTTGCCAATGCTGATTGCTGATGCAGCTCCTGTTTCTCTGCAGCTCCACCCTGTGTAACTGAAGCTGTGGATTTATTACCCCTCCACACTGTGTTAATATATGTTTATATGTCTGTACTTCTGCTCTTTTACTTCACATGTGTGTTTAAGAGATTAGTTTCGCAGCTGAATCTTTGCTGTTAATTGGATTCTTTGAGCATCTCCCTGAAAAACTAGGCCTTTTTTTTTTTTTCTTTCTTTATTTTTTTATCTGTTTAACCATATGTGGGGATGGTCATTTCCCCTTTTTATCACAGTTATCTTTTAAAGCTGCTTAAATTATTTAACAATATCACAAAAAACACCCCACATTTCTCTGAAGTTATTCTCTGGTAATTGTTTCACCATCAGTGTCTGGAAATATGTAGAATAGGGCTGCATAATATTGGAAAAAACTGATATTGTGATTTTTTTATTTATTTATTTATTTTTTTACCCTGCAATATATATTGAGATATGAAAAAAAATATTCAGGAGGATATAATATGTCTGTGGTCCCCACGTAAATGGTCCTCTCATTGAGCCAAGGCACTATTGACACAGAATATGTTTCAGTTTCATCCTTCTTGTCGCTGAAATAATTCCAGATAACTGACTGATAACTTCTTTTTGGCACCAAGCCCTTTTTTTTTGGGTGATTTTCTTGTTTGTTGCTCATTTTTTACTGTTCTTACCAAAGTTATAATAGTTTTGGATCTTTAATTGTAGTTTAGTTTTAGTTAGTTTTGACTTTTTCCTCTCTAATTCAGTTAGTTTTAATTAGTTTTTACAGTGGGTTTGCTAGTTTTTGTTAGTTTTCCTTTTTTCCAAATGCTTAGTTTTACTTTAGTTTTTATTAGTTTTAGTATAAAGTTTTTTGTTTGTTTTTTTCATATTTTGGGTTATTTGTCAGGTGCTGGATTTGAAAAGATTAGAGTAAGTAGCGTGTCAAAAAACTCAATGAAAGATACCATTACAAAAAAAACAAAAAACAAAACAAAAATATATATATACATGTACACATATATATGTGTGTGTGTGTGTGTATATTCAGTTACTGTTAGAGCTAAATAAATAGATTTTATACAATCCAAAAGGTTTATTAATTGGTTGACAGACGAAAACGAACGGCATTTCATCTATAATTTCAGTACATTTTAGTTATTTTTGTAAACACACACAACAGTTTCAGTTAGTTACAGTTTTTTTTTCCTTTTAATTATTATTTTTGTTGTTTCAGTTAAGGAAAATGTTTTTTTGAATTGTAGTTTTTGTTTTTTCATTGGTTTTTGTTAACGATTATAAGCTTGGTTGTTACCAGCGACTCACTCCATGTGCAGGGACGGAGTCTGCTTTGGCAAACTTATTAAGAACGATTGTGATTGGTGGATCGTGTGTGTCAGGTACCCTTGAAATTAGATGAGAACACGTTGAATTAATTTTCCTCCTAAATTACAGGATCTGTGATGTGACTATTGCGCACACGTACATTGCGATGACGATGCTCAAACGATATATTGTGCAGGTCTCATGCAGAATTCTGAGTAGAAAAAAATGTTGTTTTTTTGCAGTGCTATTGAAATACAGACTGGTTGTTTCTCCATGCCTAAATGCAGACGGTTAAAATTGGTAAATTACTATGCAGGGTGACAAGAACAACAGCATTTTTAGAGTACATCTCCCTATCTGAACAGAGTCCTTGACTCAGCATACTGCACTACAGTACACCTCAGTGGGATTTTATTTCCCTCAGTAACACACGCTATTGAGTCAGAAAAAGCAGCGACGGTGCTATTCTCACTCAGAGCAGGAGTGACGGGTGGAAGGAGGTGAGACGAGCGCTGCATTGTGGGGGATGGAAGACTCAGATGAGCAATCCCCAGCTCCATGAGTCGTGAGTGTGTAGCGTCATGTGTTTGTAAACAGATGATCGTTCCCACTTCTGTACTGGTTTATTTGATTTTCACAGTCGCCCAGACACCCATCATGTTGGAGCGTTACACAAAATCAGCCTGCTCCAGGACTGAAACGACATCTGAGGCGGTGTAGAAGGGCTTCCACACTAGCGGGAGGTGGGCGGGGTGGGTAATCCTGGTCAGAGCTGGAACCACCGCTGCCATGAATCACATTTAAAGCCAGCGCTGAAGCCCCATTGGCTGGCGCCAATGATGGACAGTGATGTGTGAAGAAGCTGATGGTGTTGGCTGCCCGACCTCATTCGTGTCCACTATATTCCTGTTATGGCTTATTGCCTCCCACGTGACCTCACATATTTTACTTACAAGAGCAAGCGAGCGGAGAGATATGTCAAGACTGAGGCGTGACATCATGAACACATTCTCCTTCAACTCAGATCCAGGCGTCCGTTGTCCCCCGTTGGTCACATGCACATTTCTTCATGTCACCTGGGCAGTGACACCAGGGGTATTGGGCTTAGACGGGAAATCCATACAGCTGACAGATGAGCGCTCTTATGTTTGACCGGGGAGAAAATAGAATCAGAGAAGGTAAAAATGAAGAGAGTGGGGGAGGAGGTGTATAATAGGAGTGTGTGATTGAGGTTGAAGTATTCTGATCCATCGCTTTAAGTAAGTGGATCCGTACAATAGCTGAAAGAACCTCTTTTGCAAGGGGAAAAACCCACATTTATGGTCATAATCTAATACATCCTTGATGTCTATGTGTTTGATTCTTATTTTTCCAGCCTTTTTATGGCGTGATGCACAAGTTTAATATCTACAGAAAAGGTGGTCTGATCTCCCACATCTCAGTATCCATATATCTCTCTATACAGAACAGTATTGGATACATATTACTTATAAAAGGAGGGAATAGTGGGTTGCAGATATCGAATAGTCTGGAACTACAGGGCTATATTTCTTTGTCCTCCTGAAATGTTCTCAATACAGCAAACTGTAAAGTATTGATGTAAAAGTACTGATGTGGGCCCTCAGAGATGTTTGATTACATTTGATATTTGTACATTGTTAAAGCTGTAGCAGGCTGAAATCAGGGGAAATTCTGCCACTTTTGTTCCATCTGCGGCTCCCTCCTCTCTGTCCAAAATAAAAGACTAAATATAAAGATAAATGAACGTGATGTTTCATGTATAGAGCTTCATACAGTCGTGTCCAGGTTGTATCTGACAGAAACTGATCAGAGATCTGTATGATGGAGTGATGGAGATGTAGTGTTGTAAGATGGGTTAGACCTAGACCAAGATATACCGAGACCGAAGGGTATCGAGATCAAGACACTGCAGAGACCAGAGGGTATCAAGACCAAGACGCTGCTGAGACCAGAGGGTATCGAGACCAAGACACTGCAGAGACCAGAGGGTATCGAGACCGAAGGGTATCGAGACCAAGACGCTGCTGAGACTGGATGGTATTGACACCAAGACACTGCAGAGACCAAAGGGTATCATGAGCAAGACACTGCTGAGACCAAAGGGTATTGAGGCCAAGACACTGCAGAGACCAGCAGAGGGTATTGAAACCGAAACACTCCAGAGACCAAAGGGTAACGAGACCAAGACACTGCAGAGACCAAGGGGTATTGAGACTAAGACACTGCTGACACTGAAGGGTGTCAAGGCCAAGACACTGCTGAGATCAGATGGTATCACGACCAAGACCAATTGAGTTAAATCTTTGACAAGACCAAGACCACAAAAAATTGGTCTTGAGACCAGTCTTGGTCTCCATACTGGTGTCAAGAGCTACATCACTAGTATGTAGACTGTGGAGGGCTGGCTTTGTCCATTTAAAAAAATATATGTATGTATCATGTTTTTAAAATAGATAAATCTGACTGGTTGGATTTGAAGAGGGCACGTAATATAATGATCCTATTCTGCGACAATGCATTTTTTGTACAAATCCCATCGCGACCTATCTGCGAGACAAAGACAAGACCCAGACCAAATGAGCTGAGTCTATGACAAGACACAAAAAGTTGGTCTGAAGACTAAGACCAGTCTCAAGAACTACATCACCTACATGATGTCACTTTGTACTTCCTGGTCCAGTTCTGTTCATTCTACTGTATTCAGTCTGACGCAATACTGTGTCCCTGAGTCCATCACACACATCCATTTGTCTTCATACCACTTTGTATGTGATGATAAAGAACACAACAAGCGGATAAAGTTCATAAAGTTACAATTCTTTATTGAAGGAGAAATTGAAGTTTAGCGCTAACTAATATTAGCATGTTAGCTTGGTAACATTAGCTTCCACTGCATTTTCCAAACCACCCTGACACACAATAAGGCTTTCATGAGGTTTTTCACATCTTCTCATTTCGTGTTTCATTTGTCATGCTTTCATCTGTGCTGTCCAGTTCAGTGGGAAGTAAATGATGTAATGATTTATGTCAGTGCACACAGATGAGAGTGAAAGGAGGTGAAATCACAGTAAAATCACAATCTACTGCAGGTAAAACATCGACTGTTAGAAAACTAATAACTGTTATTTTAGCTGTGCAAAGGAATTTAATACCAGAGCCTCACCAAAAAAGCTATAGTAAATAAGATCACAGGCTCAGCAATTATAGACAGTTTGAACAGGGACATGAATTTTATTGCACCATGACATCAGACTTAAGTGTATTACATCTGTCAATCACATGTTTAACCCTCTTATCTGTCTGAAAACATCTGTGATTAGAAAAAGTCGAGGCATTGTGGGGTAGATTTTCTTCATTCAGAAAAGCCTCATGTCCTCTCAGACCACTCAAATTACAATATGCTGGAAGGTAATTATGGAATTTTTCCCCATTGGCGCTCAAAACTATCAAGCACTGCAGCTCCAGTAGTGAAGGATCTGTGTTAGAGCAGCAGTTCATGGGTGTTTCTGATGGTTGAACTGCTTTAAAACCAAAACCAGATATTTCTGATGGTCCATAACATGATTAATGGGAGAAGAAAAAAGAAATAACCAGGTCCTGATTAACAAATCTGTTTTCAGTTCTAAGATTTATTTATCTGATTTTTGGCAAGATAATATATTATTGGTACATTTATCAAAAGAGATATGCAAGAAGCATAAAAGGAAACATTCACTGGGTCTTTCCATAAAACTGGATCTATTTTGGTATTTGGCACTTTGCCAGAGTCATATTTCCCCCCAGGATGTACCTAATGATGACCTCAGATTAATGCAAAAAAAAAAAAAGTACTCTTTCTATGAGCCATCCCCAAATTAATTAATTTTTAATAAAATATTGGGCCAAAAATAGGACCAAAATTGAGACCAAAAAAGCCTACCGAGGTGTCGGCGCATTTTATCTTGAAAATATTACCTGAAATGGTCTTCTATAGGTCTATAAATAAAGACACTGTGCTTGCCTGTTGCTGGACTTGTGGCTAGGTGTCTGGATCTGGGTCTGGAGTTATGACTTTATAAATTTTCTAACATAAAACCCAACCCTCTCCAGTCTAAGTTGAAGTGGGGACGATTTCAGCCAATCACCCTTCTGTTCCCATTGTATGTGAATGGGGTTTGATATGGTGTTCTGGTGCATAAACTGTACAAGATATCATTATAATGTGACTACGTAGATAATCTTTTGGCCAAGCTGGACATTTTTTGTAATGATAGTATAATTTTAGAATCAATTGTGTGGGAATGGTAGCAACTTGAAAATGGGCTAATTCATTTTGAATGGGCAAATTTGTCTGTTTTTTTGCAACTTTAACAAAGTCTGTGCATTGGAATGTCAGTCTAGATAATAGCATATCTTTCGAGACCAGGCTGCAGATTTTTTGTAATATGTTTTGGTCTATTTCCAATGCTCTGGGACACATTTTTACCAAAGATTTTTGTATAAGTCATAATTCAGTCTGACCAACAATAGTCTACTGTGCCTTGCATTGCATACAAACACAAAAGGAACTACTTTTAGTATAATTATTTTAAAGGTGATTTTTTTTTTCCCCTGATTTTGTGGCACCCCCTGGAGGCCACAGTGCCTATATTGCCTAATGGACCAGCCAGCTCTAGAAGTACCCAACTGTTAACTGCTGACAAACATCTGATATACTAGTATATTTTTGAGCAATTTGTTAGATTTTAAGAGCTTGTTATATTACCATATGTGTCATCATTTCCTTAAAAGCGGCTATAACCATCAAATAAATATAGATGCGATGTTTACCTCTAAGATTTCGCCGAGTAGAGGAAAAAGGAAATACTAGATAAGTGCATCTGCTTAGAATTTATCCACACATACATGACTGCTACATTCCACAACTGAGAGTGTGTTTACCGTTGTTTGTATGAAAGTATATGGATCCACAGCTGAAGAAGAGGTAGGAGGGACAACATGATGAATGCCCAACATCATAGCTGTAATTACAGTCATGATGTCCAGAGCTGATGATAAAAACACTGGAGGCAGCCCCAGCCCATCTACTATTGACGTCTGGCTCAGACATTATAGCTATTGATTGAGCCCAGTGCATTTACATTGTCCAGTCCTTAACCTGAAGGCACACTATTAAAGCGACAACCCCACCCTCGCACTCACTCTTCACAAAAAACCCTCTTTTATGCAACATTTGGCTTTTTAAAATCAAATCCTGTGGAGAGAATTGTATTCATATCTCAACCGGCTGAACTTTGGCTGAACAGGATTTCCACTCTGCAGGTCCAACTCATAAATGCGAATACTCATTTCATGGTTCATTCATTTTTGCTGGTTAACCACGGGCCCATGTGAGTTTCATCTTTATTAGTCGGAGCCGTTCGAGGTCTGTTTTCTTGAATTCAGCTCCTTCTCTGCTTATTCCTCACTGCTCAGCTGTTGTTCTTGCTGACCCGTTGTACTGTGTAAGACATGGTTTATGTAGACTCATGTTTTCCAACCGGGGGTACGTGTTCTCCAGGGGATACGCTTGCAGCTGGGTTTTTTTTGTCGAAGATTTGCCATTTTCCAACAGCTGATTGTGGTTACAAACTGATGCTGTGCTGCTGTTTCAGCCTGACCTTACCAGGAAAAATGACCAAACTGATTCATTTCTGAAGGTGATGAAATGAACCAGTGTTTGTGTTGTTCAGGGGATGGTGAGGAAGAGGAGCAAGCATGAGAAGGAGGTAGGGTCTGTCTAGCAATAGATATGAAAGACCAGTGGGTCTCAACCTTTTTACAGTGGACTACCCCCTGAAATATAGTGGATAGAGCTGGACATAATAGGAACACTACTGACCTCTGACCTTTCACAGTTCAAATGGGCTGGCAGCTTATGATAAGGTATAGAGTAAGGTTATCTTTTTCACTGTCAACTACGTAAATATAATAATGTGGAACCTGTTGACAAGAAAAAATGATGTTAATATCCTCGACTATGACTCTGAACTGAGCAAAATGGCAAAAGAGTAAATTTTCAGACACTCTGAGTTGAGTTAAATATCACCACAACGAGTTAAATATTAACACTAAATTGAGGAGAATCGACTCTAGAGTAGTGATTCTTAACCATAGGGCCGCGGACCAGTCCTAATGGCCCGCAAAAAACTTTCAGTTTTGCAGCTGTGGGCCGCAAGGCAGCTTCCCAAAACAAAATGAAGACTTACAGATTGTAATATTCATCCACAGATCATAAAGCAATATTTTCATTTGTATTTAAGTTTTATATACAGATTATTTAATTTGAAACTTTTAGTACTTTGAATGTGTTTATTTTATTACCAAATAATTTTATTAATCAAAAAATTATCTTCAGTTTTTTGAGAATCTATCGGAATCTAAATATTTTTGGATTTCTGATTTTTGTGTTAATAAGCTCGACTTTAGCCTTTATATTTGTTCTTATAGCAACTTGAATTGTTCTAATAATTGTTGCCTGTTTGGTGTTTTGTTGTATGTGCAGGTTTACGTACACCATAAATAAATGTCTTTGAGATGATCATAATACATTATATGATTTATTTTACAAGGATTTAGCTTGTTAAACTCTGAGTGGACTTGATGTAGTTATTGAATACAAATCAAACAAAGACTCAGATCGATTAAAATAAAAGGTTTTATATTTCAGTGGGCCCCAGGCTACTTTGTACTGGGAAAATTGGGCCCAGTGGTCAAAAAGGTTAAGAACCCCTGCTCTAGAGGAGTCTGGGGAGAGGGAAGTCTGGACATCCCTCCTTAGACTGTTGCCTCCGCGACCCGACATCAGATGAAGCGGATGAAGATGAAATGACTCAAGAAAAACAGCTCTACCCAAAGAGTAACTTTGACTCTTTAAAGAGTGGGACTAAATGTTGTCTGACACAGAGTAAAATTTTCTTCAATTTGAGTAAATTTTACTTAGACAATCGTCCTGTGTACGTGACATTTTCAACCACATGGTAGCCGAACAAAGCTAGCTGCAGTGGGTGGAGCTCATGCCGCAGTAGGCGCACAGCGCTCCATGCCAGTACCTCCGCTGTCAGGCAGTTTAATAATATGTTATCTAGGTGTGACGTTTTGACGACAGCTACTCCCGGTGTGGAAGAGACGGCACCTGTGGCGGCGGGCGCGGCCGGTGGCGGGCCAATGCCTCCATATTTCCGCTGTCTCTCTCGCGCCAGAGGGATTTTAAAATGAGCACTGGTCACCGCCACTTTGATTCCAGAAAATTCTGTGTAAAATCTGACATTGCGACACTGATATATGTTACGATATGAACAAATTCTCAGGTGGATATAACAGCTGTGTGGTGCTGACGTAAATGGTCAAACAAATTAGTTGTTTCCTCTTGTTACAACACGTGTCATCCTTCTTGTTCCACATAAATGACATTGCTTTTTTTTTTTTTTTTTTTTTGGCCCCAATTCTTGATTTTTGGGGATTTTCTCTTGTTCACTGTTCCTCAGTTTTTATTGTTGCTACCAGTAACTCACTTCAAACTGATTAAGAACAATTATGATTTGTGGTATCCTTGAAATGATCTAGAAACACATTGAGTTCATTTCCCTCCTACATCACAGGACCTGTGATGTGACTATTGTGCACTCATACATTACGATGACAATGCTCAAACGATATATTGTGCGGTTCTAGAAACGTCCAGCCTGTCTCGTATCTGTAACGTCTTTGTCTTGGCTGTGGAAATCAGTCGATGGAGGAAAAAAGGTGGGGCTCGCCTTTTCTGTGTAAAGGTGGCTAATGATGTAATGAACCAGTGACGTACACAACAAAAGAACTAGTATCATACCCACATTTGTACATTTATCTAATGTCACTGCTGTACTGGCCCTACTATAAAATGTTTCTTTTTCCTCTGAATTGTAATATAAAATTGTAAAATCACACAGTAAATCTACATTTATTTTCCCCTTGGATACAGAAAGCAACAGAAATACAGTAAAAATGGGGCAATGTATTCATGTATACAAACACTGTATGCACATATGAAAGCATTCCAAGTGGGTTTTAAGTTGAAAGTGTCTCGTGAGGGAAAAAAAAAACAAAAAAGAAGCAACCATCTGTGTGTGTGTGTGGTTATATGATGATGTAGTTAATGAGCTGAAGCTGTATAAACGATGCACAGAGCTGTAACCACTGTCTACAGGGTTTTCAAAGAGCTCTGAGGATGATGAAATCGGTTTATCCACATTCTCCGACGTTTCTTTTTATTTCAGTTTCGACCCAGCGTGTTCTCCTACAGTACATCTTTGAAGTCAGGTCGGTGTCCTGCTAAAAACAGTCACATCATTTCTGATATCCGCCGCCACTGTGGCTTTGGACGACACACACAGTACTTTAAATCATGTAGGAACTCCGGCAAATGCTTCTCAGATCACTTAAGCTAAATTATCTTCACATCTATTTCCACCGTACTGCAGTCAGGAAGACCACGCTGTACTGGTTTGTACAACAAGAGAGTATAAATACAAGTGTAGTCACTGAAGAACCTTGAAAGTATCAGATTACTTTTTTACTTAACCTATAAAGACCTAGCACTACTTTTGTGTCAGTTTCCAAATGGAATTTTCTCTGTTTAACCTTTTTTTTTTTTTTAATTCTTTCCCCTTAGGATGCCTACTAGGAACAACCCATATACTGTAGTAGTTCTACGCATAGAACATTTGGTTTTTTTTGGTGTGTTGCTTGTTTTTCCAGTGGCTACAATCGTCACTACTTTGGCAAACCGGGAAAAAGAAATGAGAAAAAAACAAAGAAATGAGAAATTTAAAAGAAAAATAAATTTAAAAAAAAAATTTGAAAATTGAGAAATTAAAAAAAAAAAGCAAAATAAAAAATTGAGTAATAAAGAATTAAAAAAAAAAAATATAG
>JAPTGZ010002048.1:0-10727 GCA_029814645.1 Fowleria isostigma
TATCTATCTATCTATCTATCTATCTATCTATCTATCTATCTATCTATCTATCTATCTATCTATCTATCTACTTATTGTTGGTAAAGGTAGCTAGAAAAGCAAAGGAGCCAATTTTTTTTAAGATATTTGAAGTTTTCCGTTTGTCACAAATTAGTGACATTTGGCCATATTGGCTTAATTAGCGGCTACATGCAAACACTAATATATTTAGATGGTTTTCAGCAGTCAAACGATTTTAAAGCAAATACAATTTACTCTCTTTAATCATTATAAAATTTGCATGCTGTTATATGAATGCAATTTTGCCCTTTATTTTTATTCAGGAGAATGAATGCATCCATGTTTTATGGTAAGCGGGGAACTCCTGGACTAAAAACCAGGGCTCCACCAGCAGAGAGCGATGACAACTATCTCAGTGAGAGTGGAGACAGTGGTGACGATTACATACCTGCACCAGGTGATGAAAATAGCATTAATAATGCGATGATTTTGTACAGAGTTTCAGCTTTTGTGTTGTTAGCCCATTGTGGATGGGCATGTAAAACAATGTCTGCACTTTTCAAAAGTGATTTTTATTTATTTATTTTTTCCACCAGATGATGACAGCAGCAGCAGTGATAACAGCGGCAACACTGATGGAGATTCTGAACTTCCTAGCACCAGCCTTGGAGCTACTGCTGCAAAAACAGCTGCTCCATCAAAGAGAAGACAGAAGGTAGTATGGAAAATGGTGGAAGACTTCCTCAGATGGGAAGTGTTTTAATTACTATTTTTATTCCATTAATGCCTGTTGTTGCTAATTTGTATCATACCCAAATTTACATCTATTTTATGTGCACAGTCAAATTAATAATCTTCACTTAATTTAGTGTCTGCTTAAAAGCAAAAACACATTTTTTTAACATAATTGCGTATAAATTCAGGCGTCAAGGGGTTGTAAGAAATGTATTCCCCAATGGCTGACCAAGCGACTTGTTCAGTCATTAGTATTATCTCATATAGATTATGTCTCAGTTGTTTGGTCAAATACCAATGAGAGTAATTTACACAAATAAATTGCACAGAATAAAGTGCCATGAATTGTTTTTGCTTGGCCATACAGCTAATATAACTACAATACACCACAGTTTGGCATGGGCAGAACAAATCACTAACAGCCAACAGTTTTTTTTATTGGGCCATGGTTGCATGGACTGGATTACCAGTGTTTCTGTTGATAGATAATAACAGAAAATGATTTCAAAACACAGTCTACACTTTACAGAACAACCCCAAACGTCACTCAAGCCTTTTCGTAACTTTTGTCATGAAGTGCATTGTGGGAATGGTGACCAAATGAAAGCAGTTTCTCACAGATTTGGCAAGAAAACGAGCCAGATCGCTTCAACGTAAACTTGTCCAGACCACCAGAGTTGTTTTACAGAATGGGTCAAGTCTGTGGATGTAGGTAAAGGACACATTTGGGTTCAGCACTCACCAACAGACAGACAAACTGCTGCTGCTGCTGCGTGGAATTCCCA
Source organism: Fowleria isostigma (assembly GCA_029814645.1). Classification (NCBI taxonomy): domain Eukaryota; kingdom Metazoa; phylum Chordata; class Actinopteri; order Kurtiformes; family Apogonidae; genus Fowleria; species Fowleria isostigma. The sequence goes on from JAPTGZ010002048.1 coordinate 1,521, forward strand.
TTCCTAATGAAAGGCTATGAAGATGTATTTTTCTTTTTTTTCTTCTTAGTTTCTTTCTTAATTTTCCTTCTTACTTTGTTCCTTTTCTTATGTATGTATTTGTTTCTTTGCCTACATCTATCTTTTACTTTGTTTAATGAAATTATTCAATAGACATATTTACATCTTTTTTTTAATTATTTGTTTTGGTACCTATATTCTGATGTGTTTAATTCATATTAATTTCTCTTGATTGGGTACATTTGTGTCTTGTACATTGTGTTAAAGTTTGTTTTGGTGTACTAATGCATGTTTACAGCTAACTCCTTTGACTTAATTGCAATCATACACGTTTAAGTAGTAAAACTGTGGGTGGGAGTAAATAAACTTTACTTCTTCTCACTCCCTTTCAGGATACTAGGGTTGCATATTAGTAAGGGATTGCTATATATATTTATGTATTATGTATATTGTGCACACACAATGTTTAAAACCAATGTCTCTATGTATATTTGTCTATAATTCTCTATGCATACCTGCTCATATAAATTTCTCTATGTATATTGTATTTAACTCTCTATGTATATTTGTGTACACATAATGAGATGTATATGATTAGTACTGAATATTATACATGTATATATAATTAATATTGTACACGGAGCGCATAAGCTTGAAAAAAATTAAGAAACTAAACTAAATTTAACGATTTAATTTCACTTTTTCGCACTAAAACAAAGAGAATAGTTTGGAGTTTTCAGTATTTAAAGTTACTATGATAATATTTTACTGATCTGAGCCACCTGAGATGGAATTAGTTGAATGTGGAACCTGAACTAAAATGACTGATAATATCTTTAGTGTAGATTTTTCATCTCATGGGCTGGACTGGACCCTTTGGTGGACCGGTTTTGGCCCACGGGCCTCATGTTTAACACCTGTGATTTAAGGAGTCATCCGCTGTTTCTAACATTATGGAAGTGTGTATTATTTTGGGTTAAATTTGTTGATTGTTTTTACTGCTGACTGCCCAACAAATTGTCCCTCAGGGATGATAAAGATAAATCTGACTCGGACACTTTTGTCCTTCATTATAAATTCTGATTCTTCATCTTATTCCATGACTCGTGTTTTATTCCGACTTAAATAAATGACAACGTTCTGTATGAAAACAAAGAAATCATGGACGCCTCCCACTGCTGCTCCTCCCCCACGTCCTCACAGCATGCTTGCCTCTCTCTCTCTCTCTCTCTCTCTCTCTCATAGCCCCTCCGTTTCCCCTCGGAGACTGTCTGGTTACCATGACAACCGCATCCTCCAGGCAAAAGGAGAAGAGGAGGAGAGCGATCAGGGGGGAGAAAAAGAAAATGGCGTCTGATCCTAGAAATGATCAGTAGAACATCCTGAAATAATGGAGGATAAGGGTTTAATTTAATCTGCAGATGGAAGTTTAATTGCAGCCAACTAAAAACACATCAGACGATGTCGACACTGACTCCATTCAACATCCATTTAACACAGAACTGGCTCCTAAATACCTCTTATTAATCCAATGATGACTGGAGCTGGGCATAAACTGGATTTTACACACCCTTGTTCCCCAATTCAAGCCCAAAATAATGAGGAAAAGTAAATTTATGGTTGTGGAATAAGGATATTATTCAGATCAGATCATCACAGAAACCATTGCATTTACACGTTAAACTATAGGGTGAACTTGAAGGGATTATACAGGTTCAGTTAAAGGCCTGATCGGCTCATTTCCAGACCCTCATTACCCCGTCTTCTTATACACAGGTACGTGTAAAAGAAGATCAACTCTGAAGTCTAAATTTGAACCGCACAATATATAATTTGAGCAATGTCATTGCAATGTATGTGTGCACAAAAGCCATATCACAGACCCTGAAATGTAGGAGGTAAATGAACTCAACATGTTCTCATCTAAAAATCATAGGAAGGAATGCTTGTAGGACTAGGGCTGGACAATATTGGAAAAAACTGACATGATTTTTTTTAACCCTGCGATATACATACATTGCAATTTTCTTCTTCATTTTCGGTGATTTTCTTCTTCATTTTCAGTGATTTTCTCCTTCATTTTTTATTACTCTCATTCTTGTTTTTGGGATTTTCTTCTTTGTTTTCAGGGATTATCTTCATTTTTGGTTATTTTCTTCTTTGTTTTTTAGGATTTACATCTTTGTTTTTTGGTGATTTACTTTGTTTTTTGGATTTTCTTCATTTTTGGTCATTTACTTAATTTTTGGTCATTTTCTTCTTTGTTTTTGGCCATTTTTGTCCTTATTTTCAGTGATTTTCTCTTGTTCGTTGCTTATTTTTCAAAGTTGTTATCAGCGATTCACTCCATGTGCGTGGTCTGCTTTGGCAAACTAAACTATTGTGATTCATGGGTGGCTGTGTGCAGTGTGTGTCAGGTACTCTTGAAATTAGATGAAAACAAGTTGAGTTCATTTACCTCCTACATTGCAGGACCTGTGATGTGATTATTGTGCACATGTACATTGCGATAATGATGCTCAAACGATATATTGTGCAGTTCTATCTAGGACCCAAAAAGAGTTTGTTTGAGGTGCTTTTTGGAAAAAAAGATTCATAAAGTTGATGGTAAATAGGAAGAAAACTCCAAGGCACTTTAAACATTACAATGTCTTTATTGTCATGGCAAGGCTATGTGTAGACCTTACAAAACACCTCAATGCATCAAAACTTCCTGATAAAAGCTTGAAGCCTAAATGTGTTTTTTAAGGTCTACACATGACATGCCATGAGAATAAAGACATTTTAATGTTTAAAGAGAGTGTCTTGGGGTTTTCTTACTGTTTGCCATGTTCTCATCTAATTTTAAGGGCACCTGACACACTGGGCACAGTGATCCACCAATCATTCTTGATCAGTTTTCCAAAGCAGACCACATCCCTGCACATGGAGTGAGTCACCGGTAACAACATTAAAAACTGAGCAACAAACAAGAGAAAATCACCGAAAATGAAGACTCGGTGACAAAAAGAAAAGCAATGTCAGTTATCTGGAATTATTTTAGCTCCAAGAAGGATGATACTGAAACACATGTTCTGTGTCAACAGTGTCTTGCACCTGTTGCCACAACGAGACGTAACACAACTCATTTGTTTGACCATTTACATCAGTACCACACAGCTATTAGATCCTCCTGAGTATTTTTTCATATTGCAATATATATCGCAGGGTTAAAAGAAATTGTATTGTCATTTTTTTCCACTCTTGTGCAGCCCTAGTCTAAATATGAGACTGGGCTAGATTACATTCATTGAGTCTCCTACCCTCTGCACTGTCATCAGTAATAAGAATCTGAAATTGACAGTGAATCCAAACCAAAATGCACATGTTTGATACAGTTCAATAAACTCATTTAACTAAACATTAAATAAACCTGTTGTTTCCCATTAACTTGTCTCTATACAGCGTTACGTCATTGCCGCCGCCGCTCACCAGCCTTTTCCAGCTCAAACAGGACCACTTCTGTCCCCAAGGCTCGCTGAGTCACAGCATAAAATGAAACAGCTGATGAGAACGGATGCAAAGGTCAGAGGTCAAATTCCCCACAGCTTTTTATTAGCTGCTATTATTACACACTTATTCATCTACCTTTGTTTTAATCATCATATTGATAATATTTGTCCGGTACATCTGCAATGCAGCAGGTCAGTTAGACAAATGCATGGACGGACTAGATTTATGGACAAGGCTGTTATTCAGATCACATCATCACAGAAGCCTACGCATTTACACCTTAAACTATGGGGTGAACTCCTAGTTTCAGCTGGTGTTAAATGGATCAGACAGGTTCAGTAAAGGTCTGATCGGCTCAGCTCTAGGACCATCATGTCTGAATGATGCATCACTGAAACCCTGATGGAAAAATCATAAAACACAGCAGATGGACGGATGATGGACAGAAAACAAAAAGCTACAAAAGATGCACATATAGGCCACTTTGGAGTTAACACCACAGTCTACGTCATCGAAGTGGCACACGCAATCTGCTAGCAGAAAAACACTGCCTGTCAACTGAGGTAAACAGAAATATCGAAGAGAATAGAGAGAAAAGAGGAGGACAATGTCTTGTTGTGCTGTAGGTTGTCGGAATAGAAACGCTTAAAAAGCAACCTCCACTTTTACCACATACCAGCTTTGAAGATGACTTTGGGGCAGACCGTAGATGCTAATGGTCAAATCCATTAAACAGACTGACTGGACTCATGAAATCCTGTAGAATTTTGGGCTCTGCAGTAGAGCTGCACGATATATCATTTGAGCATCATCATCACAATGTAGTGTAAGCAAAAGTCACATCGCAGTCCCTGCAATGTAGGAGGAAAATGAACTCAACTTGTTGTCATCCAATTTCAGGGTACCTGACATATACTGCACGCAGCGATCCACCAATTACAATCGTTCAGTTTGCTGAAGCAGACCACGCTCCTGCACATGGAGTGAGTCGCTGGTAGCAACATTAAAAAAAGGGGAACAAACAAGAGAAAATCCCCGGCTTCCATGTACTGTTGACATACAGCTGCACAATATGAGCATCGTCATCACACTGTACGCAATAGTCACATCGCAGACCCAGCATTGTAGGAGTCAAATGAACTCAATGTTTTCTCAACTAATTTCAAGGGTACCACCAATCACAATCATTCTTAATCAGTTTGGAGTGAGTCGCTGGTAACAACATTGAAAAGTAAACAATGAACAAGAAAAAATGTACCCAAAACAAAGACTTGATGCCAAAAAGAAAAGCAACAACAATTATCTGGAATTATTTCAGTTACCAGGAAGATGATACATTTCTGTGCCACCACGAGAGGAAACACAACTAATGTATTTGACCGTTTACGTCAGCAACACACAGCTGTTATATCCTCCTGTGTCTTTTTTTATATCACTCTATATTTATATATATCACAGTTGTAAAAAAAATTGCAATGTCAGTTTTTTCCAATATCGTGCAGCCCTAGTTGACACCACAACTGTCACTTTCTGCCACCACTTAGGCCCCACCCACAAAAATACATCATCATCACTGTTTCCCAACATTGAAATGGTCTATGTTTGTGAATTTTATACAAGAAACATCTTATTTTATGTAAAACTATTAATCTGACTCAGGATGTAAAGACAAAAACCTCCTGAATGTCCTTCAGAACAACAAACACTGAACCTAAATCCACCGTGAACATACCTGCTGCTCTGATCTATGTGATTGATCTGATCCATGTGATTGATCTGCCTCCTTAAGGTCTGCTTTTATCGTTCATCACTGTGGTAAAACCTTACATCCATCATGATGAGGAGAAACTGGAGCTGCTTTCAAAAACACTTCCTGTTGATGCATTCAGGGACCCTCTGATATCTGAGCTTCCATTGTCTCATTGAGTTCATGAATCAGATATTTGATCATAAACCCAGACAGGAAAAACAGGAACGGAATCTGTTGGTTTTGATGCATTTAAAGTGTCCTGAGGTATCATTTTTTTAGTCTATTCTTCCACATTTTCATCAATTCCTCACTTTGTTCCTGATGACATCATATCATTTTCTGTCTCTATTATAGCTTTTTTTTTTGAGGGTGTTTTTTTTTTTTTTTTTTTTACTATACTTATGTATTGTTTTTTCTTTCTGCTTCATCAGAAGTTCTGAGTTTACACTTATTGAGTTTTTTCTGTCACATGACGGTTTGTCCTGAACATAGAATGAGATGCATCATGTGCTAAAACCGCCTGAAGCATGTTCTGTTCAGTTATATAAACACCATTGATTTTACGTTAAACTGGAAAATACGCATCTCAATTCCATTTATTCAGTTATTACTTCAACACCACACCCCACTGAGACACAAATCTGAGTGTATTTAAACACAACTGACAGTAAAATATTTTATCTTGATTTTTTTTTTGTATATTTTTAATGTTAGTATTTGCTTTAAACAACTAAAAACTACATGAAACCACAATTTAAAGTAAATGATTTTAAGAACTAAGCCAAAAAAATGAGTTAAAAAAGATAAATAGTTAATGTTCAAAAAAGTAAGGCCAGCAAATAAATATATATAGCAAAAAATGAAATTGCAAATAAATCCAATTTTCCATCATCTTCTGTTTTTAACCAATCTATTACAATATTTTTCTCAATAATGTGGACTTCATTAAAACCATTTAAAAAGCTTCAATTTACATTAAAACAGAAAACAGAACAATAAATATCCCAATTATGATGACATATTTTATATTATCATATTATACCAAGATATTTCACATGACTTTTCTTTTGATCACACTGTCAAATAAATAACACAATATTTTATTTTTTTCATTGTGTTGAATAAATCTCAGATTGAACTCATTTATTTGATTGATAAAATAAATAACATGAACAAAATAAGAATTAAATCAGAAATCATAGACTACAGGTGCATTTTTCTATTCATTTTGTCACATCTTTAGTGTCATTTTTGTGTATTTTGCTCCTTTTGTGTATTTTGTGATTTTGAGTCAACCAATTTGAGATTCTGTTGAATGAAAAGTGCTTTATAAATACAAAGTCCTATTATTATTATTATTATTATAATTTCTACTTTTGTGGCAGTTTCTAAATTATTTTTTCTCTCTATTTAACCTTTCTTAAGTAATTTATCACCTTTAATCATATATTATTATCTCTATTTTGCATTTTTTTCAGTGAAAATCAGGTATTTTTCTATATTAAATTCACTGATCATGTACTTTAACCAACATGCTGATATTATAATTGAGGGTTATTACGGTGCTCAGCATAAATGAGTACACCCAGCATTTTGGAGTGTATTGATGATTCTGATGAATACTTCCTGATTATATTCATGTCATGTCTCTTGAACTTACTCTAAAATGCAGCCTTATCAATCTGTGTAAAATAAATATGTGTAAAGTCTATTCCATCCAAAAACCTGCTCAAATTAAAGCTCTGTTTACTATTGTCAATACATTTTATCAGTGTTTCCCAAAAAAGAAACCTGCTGTCTCCGGGGAACCCAAAGTGAAAAAAAAAAAATACATGATGAATTCCCATCACATCTACATTTGTCTAAAAAAGCAGAATAAACCACAGGATGCAAAGGAAAATACAATGCAAAAAAACAGCACAAATAAAACCAAATAATGGCTTAAACTAGTTTTATGTAGCATTAATATTCCATTTCTGATCAGCAGGGATCAGTCTGGTATAGAACACACTTTAAACCAAAACCACCAATGCATCAACTCTCTGTATCCACAGACTGGATCAGTCACTGAATAAAGTATAAAGGCCATTGTTTCCACACATCTGTATACAAAATCATGGAGTTTTATTCAAAAACTAAAAGTCATAGACGCTTATTTTAACAGTTGCTGACATAACACTGTGTCTTATAATCTTCATGTGTTTTGTCAGCTGATAGTTTACATTATAGCTCCATTAGCTTAGCTCGATTTTTAGACTGAAAACAGCTGCAGTAAAACCACCAGACTGATCTTAATAAGTGGTCTTATATGTAAGGTTGTTAACAATGTGATGGTGCTACGATTAACTGTGATTTTAAACATCACAGTTAATTAAGACTGCCAAAAAACTTCTCATAAAGCACAATAGATTAAGAGTGGAAGCAACGACATGCCAATATGCACTTCCTGCATGAAATGAAAGCAACATAGAATTCAATGTAAATCATTGCAACAGTGGTGAGTTTTAACAAACATCACCGACTACAGATACAACTGACTCTTCCATCATTAAACACAACTGTAGGAAGTCTTTAAGCATCTGTAACAAGCATCTACAGCCATAACCATCTCCAATCTGAATGATTTCAGGAGAAAACAGAACAATCTACTTTTATTTTAACTCCTACAGACCCAAAAAGCCACTGGCGACCAAAACCATCTACCTACCTAAACTGTTTAATATCTATAAATCCACAAATTCTATCAATACATGTCAATAATTGGTGTAAAAGGCAGTTATTCATCTTTTCATGGTCATCCAATATGACCCATTTGGATGTTCAGAGGCTCCGTAGTTGTGTTGTGTCAGCTGATAGTTTACATTATAGCTCTGTTAGCATAGCTATGCTTTTAGACTGAAAACAGCCACAGTAAAACCAGTAGACTGATCTCGACAAATAGCGTTGCATGTAGGGTTGTAACGATGTGATGCTGTTACATTTAACCACGATTTTAAAATTCAAGGTTAAATAAGCCAGCCAAAAACTGTCTCATAAAGTAGAGCAGATTAAGAGCAGAACAACCAAAGACACGGCAATATGCACTTCCCACATGGAACAAGAGCAACATTACAAGCATTGCGTTCAACATGAGTGAAAATGGCAGAGAAGCAAGCAGACTATCCAACTGTCCACTTTTCAAGAAGAATACAGTTTATATCCACCTAGAAAGTTGGTAAAATCGGCAGTGTGGGATTACTTTGGTTTGGTCCAAAAGACGCCAGTGGCAACATTAATATTATGGGAGTCCAGCAGAGAAAACTTGTGGCAAAAGGATTGAATACCTCCAACTTGGTCCAGTACCTTCGAGATCACCATGTCAGACCAGTTCTTATGGCATTTGGTGTGCTATACCTATGCATTTTTGATCTTTCACATGTTATTCAACGCCATTTGACCATGTGTCAATTTACACCAAGATCTCCAGTTCACATAACCCATACCCAAACCCTCACTGCATCGATTCAGGTTGGACAGGGGGCTAATAACACCGTGAACATACACATGGAAAGTGTATGATGCATACAGATAGCACGCCAATTAAAAGTGGCATGTATAATTACACGAATCATGATATCACGTTGAAACCAAAGATCTGTTTAAATCCAAAAAACAAGGTCAGAACTGTCACAGTTTAGTCTGAACCATAAATCGATTACCGGTATAAAGATAAACCATGGTAAAATATCAGATAGTATTATTTCAAATTCTAATTATTATTAAAACTGTGTTTAATTAGCGCACTTTGAAAAACTCATGGTGATATTGCTCATTTCCTGGTGAAGTCGCGGCACTCCAGGCACACATGCTCATTTTTGCAATGTTTGGCCTCTGAAAATATGGTGGACAGTGCCTGCACAGACAGCGCTGTGGATTATCCCCCCTCCCACCCCCTCACTAAAAGGACAAAGTCAGAAGTCTGACAT
>JAPTGZ010002079.1:0-10723 GCA_029814645.1 Fowleria isostigma
CCCCAGCAAGTCATTTGCATTTAAAGGGCCAGCACTCAAAACAACCTTTCTAGTGTCATTACTCAGAAAAAAAGGTTGAAGATAGACCTGTGGAGTTGAATTAATGAAAAATTCAGGCCCAAGTATAGCATTTACAGTTAATGTAAACCAGACGGAAATGTTTTAAAATGAATAATTCTATTTAAAAAATCAAAATATCGCTCCTTTAAGTTTGTTGTGGTAAATGATTGCTAATTATTGTTGAAAGTTCAGAGCATTAATACCACATGTTACTCCTTTAACTTTAACTTAATACAGTGAATTTTAATAAATGATGCAATGTGCTTCATAATGTTAGTAGTAACCAGTGAGTAATGAAAAGTCTTTATGCTGTAATATCAGAATACACCAGACTGACAAATATAGCTGTGTTTTGTGGTGAAAAGCAATCAGTCATACATTTTAGCATGATTCAGCAGTATGTTTCATTATTCAATTCACTGTGTGTTGAGTCTGTAACATGGGGTATCATATCTTTGCGATGAGGTTCTGAATCCGGACTTCCATGTTTAACACATTTGGTGAGCTCATAGGCTACATTAGTAAGCCACCTATTTATACATGACGGTCTGCACTGCAATAGCCTGGCCTAATAACAGTCTGTGATAGAGCAGTGATGAGGTCACTCTGTACTTCAGCAAAAGGAAAAGAAAAAAGAAAAAACTTGTCACGGCTTGTTATGCAAGCTACACTTCCGGATGGATTACTAAAACCCACCTGTAACCACTGATCCACTTATTAATTCAAATAAAAATACTCTGACCCCACTGCATCTGTGAGCAACTGTTTGTTCCTGAAAATGTAGGCCTATAGCTCAGTGGGAAAACATGTAATTATAAGATGAGCTTGTTAAGCATTTTCTTCACGGTTTATTAATAGAACTGCCTGGATCTATAGCCATCCACTCTAATGCATTTTTAATAGTTTTATACATTATAGGGTATTTGCTCTGCTCACATTCTTCAGTGTATTAAAGAAAACAGGCTGTGTGTGGGGGTGGGGTACCTTAAGGCCAGGGTTGAGTGTGTTTTGGACAGGAGGATGTGCATGATGCGATCTGTCTGTGGCAGTGTGACGACTGGGCTATAAATAGTCCGCATGGTCAAAAGAAAGGGACAAATAAATCCTCCTGCTCAGCCAAGGTAGTGGCAATCAGAGCGCTCCGTCTGCTTCACTGTCTCTGGTAATCTGTGTGATGGAGACGAGGTCAGGCTCAGCCACACAGTGTCCCAGTGTCCCCTACAGGTGCACTGCAACAAGTTCATCCATCATCTACCAGCCTGTGGAAAAATGGATGTATACAATCAGTCATTAATTGTCCAGCTCACATGCAAATAATAACAACAATAATAATAACAATAATAATGATAATGGAATTAATTAGGATTATGGACACAGTAACAGCTTTCTGTCTACAAAAGATGGTGCTTGTTGTTACATAACTTTAAAATCCAGTCGATGAATGCTATGACAGCTGCACCTAGAGACTTCAGATTGCATCTGTTTCCTATAAATAGCACCTGTAGCATTAAGGCCACAAAGAAAAGCATTAAAAACATTAACAGTGCCATCTACTGGTTATGGACCTGCGACTGGGAGCATTAATGACTAGGTACAGGTTGCATGAGTTGCTGCTGTGTGTCACTGTAAGCTGTTATATGTTCAGTTTATTTCAGGTGTTATGATTTTTTAAAAATTGGTCACATATGAGATAAACTTGTGGTCAAGACAATTGTATCTCTTAAAATTTTTCATTGCACTCAATTAAAATTTTAGAAGCAAACTCCAATAAATGTCACAAATGAGCTTTATCTGTCCATATACTATAATATGTAATTATAATTGCACTGTGGCTGGATTTTTTTTTTTAAATAAAGTTTGTGTCTCTGCCAAGAACAGGGGCTGTGTGATTAGCACAGATTATATGCAGATTTGCCACAGTCATAAATCTACAGCTGTCCACAGTTTCACATTTTTATTTGTCACTTCAAAGCATTCTTCAGTACCTCTCCCAAGTTTACTGTTTAGTCCAGTGGACAAATGTCTTCTCTTATGGGAAAAAAAGGTTTTGTCATTTTTTACCTGTTTCCCACATCACCAATCAACAGAATGGTTTTTCGATGTCAACTGGCAGAGAGACTTTCTAGACTTCCGTAATTCCGTAGATTTTAAGAAGACATAGGACTTAATGTCCTATATATTAGCAATGCAGGCCTGTGGTGGGAAATAAGCTGCAATTCTCACTCTGTCTTACCACTGTCCTGCAGCAGCTGGGAATGACCCAGGGAGCGACACTGCTTTTATCCAACTTCAATGTCCAGCTGTTTGCTATCTCTCATCTTGACGGCTGAGAAGACAGGGGCACGTTACAGCACCAGCTCATCGGAAGGATGATCCAGCAAGCATGTCACTATAACGGCATCATTGTTGTGCAAAACTCTAACTGACACCTAAATAAGAATCATGTTTCTCACCAAGAGGGTCATCTTAAAAAATTTAAACTTTGAAAACTTCACAAATATGTAGACATCTACTTATTAACTATTCTGTCAGTATTTTCACATCTGTTGTAAAGGGATGCACCTGAAACTATGTATAACTATGTAAGCATTATCCACATGGTGGAAAGTAAAATAGTCAGCAATGTCTCCTTTATATGACTGATGTGACATGAGGGACAGTAATGAAACTTTTTTTTTGGATTGGAAATTTGCCTGGCACTAGCAAGGAGCATCTAACTCTGTCACAAGTGGTTTTTGAAGCATAAAAGTGGCATGGCTACACAAATATTTTCTTCTGATCTCTGGTAATTTCTTACAACTTTATGATGTCAGTGTTTCAGTGGGAGGAAGATACCGATAAACTGATTCTATCTGACACTATTTATTTGTATTTTTCCTCCCTCTGTCTCACACACATTCATACTGACAGAGACAGTAAAAGAGAGAAAGTCCTATAAACAAGATGGGTGTAAACACAGGGTCAGGGTGCAGGTTTAGAGAGGGGTGGAGAATGAGGAGGTATGTGTGCAGGCATCTGCTTTCTCCATTTATGCATTTACTGCTTTGTCCTAAGTTTTCCTCATCTTAATTTAATTTGTGGGAACCCCTCTCTAACACAGCCTCCCCAGTGAGAAATTATTTCTACTAAGGTTTCTGTAGCCTTCAAGAGGCTTAGGGACAGATCCAGCAGGATTACCCCCAGCAACGACGACCAACCTACACCCAAAATCATCAGCATAGCTTCCACAACCTTTTCCCTCTCCCCTCTCTTTGTATCCAATGCCTTGAAATGTGAGACTGGCCTGGAAAGTTGCCTGGTGAGCATAACCCACATTCTTTCACAAGATCCCTACCTCCCTCCTTCAAAAACAACAGTACCACTTTGCAACATTACTACTTTTACATTCACGAATGGTACAGATGATCCTTGTGAGTCACCTCTGTACCCTGTATGACAGGTTTGGACAGATAGTGGTTCAGGACAGTGACTCACTTAAATAGTCACATGTTGATCAAGTAGCAAATATCAAATAACACCACAATATGACATGTCTTACAGTACACTAGAAATCTAGGAAAGCATCTATTGTCATACTCCTCAGTTTTTTGTGAATGCTGGAATGTACTGAGTTGGTGTCTGTCACAAAAACAGATTCACTGAGTACATCATGAACAGTTTTGTGGCCAAGCCTGTTGGCACTCCTCCATAATGTATCCCTCACAGTCCCGTTTATGGTATTTTCACCATAAAGCGGAAATTACTCAGCTGTGACAGTGACAACCATAAAAAAAATGTACACATTCAAAAGCAGCTGTACTTCAACTATACATCAATATTAAAACAGAATTCTATTATAGAAACAAAGTTTTAACAAGTGTCTGAAATATATATGCTACTAATTATTAGAACTAAGATTTATTAATTGCAATAATTTTAATTTATACAAGTCCCGAAGTCAGTGGTGAAATACTGAGCTTTTTATGTCTTATTTTATTATGTGTCTACATAAATATTAAGAATTCAGGAACTCCGCTTGTAGTTGGACAGAGACAACACTAGATGGCGACATTCTACCGCGTTTTAGAGTTAAACGACTGGACCTGACAATCGACATATAAAAGCCACCAAACTTTAAATTCAGTGGAATCCAAAAGAATCCTAAACTCTGTTAAAGTTTGGAAAAGCTACCTTTTCTCTAAAATGCACATTTATTAACGTTGTTATACGCCTATTGTTTTAAATGGAAAATAGCATTTTCATTCTATCTTGTTTATCCTAAATGCGTTTATTAAAAAAAAAAAAGTAATTGGCTGCATCAGTGATTTTTACCTCCAGGTACCATTTACAAGCCAAATTGTTTTAATCGGTTTCCTTTCCAAGAATAGTGACTTAATGGCGTCGCTTGTATGTTGGAGCACTTTGTAATGTAGTGCCAAGTGTTAAAATACTAAAACTCGATTATATTTTCCTTATTTACATAGAATTGAAATAGTACGTATGATTCTAGTGGCCTTACTTTACCCTGAGGTCACTTGTGGTTGTCCCTTGTCTGCAGATTAAGGATGACTCATAATAACTAGTAGAAATTGCTACTAAAACTAAGGGAACAAGACGTTAAAATGCTGTAACTCCTACATAAACTTACGGTATCAGTTTCAAACTGGACACATATTTGAAATCGTAATAATAACTACATTAATTATGACATGATGCGTAGTCAGCGATGCAATATTTAACACGATGCGTCTGTCACAAAACGATGCTGGAAAAAAGAACCAATCAATAAAGCTGTTACTGGACCTTTAAGCGCATTCGACCAATCGTGTACCGTCTCTTATTGAGGTAAAGTATGGTGGCGGCAATGTTATGGAGTTTCCGCTGCTCCTCGCTTTCATGCCATCAGGTTAGGAAGCTAGCAAGATAGCTAAGCTAGCGTCACGCTAGGCCTTCAGCAGATCAGCAGCTATCTAAACCAAAAGCTGCTTTTCGGAAGGAGACGAATACCCATTTATGAATCTGTATGAGAACAGTTAAAATCTCAGAAATATGGTGGTTCTCAAAATCCGAGACCAGGTAAGTGGTCATTGTGTCAAAGCTGACCTAAGTTTATGCTAATGTTCGCTTGCTAACGTTGCTAACTATTTCAGGATCGCCAGCGTAATGTAATTCGAGTCTTTCAAGCTATTATGTGAAACGGAAGCATTGCATCAAATGTTTGAGAGGCCATACGTTGAACTGTCATCTCTGAGGTGCCAAATTGGTGGAATACTGTTGGGCGAATCACATACATTGAAGTGTTTTGCGATAGCAGAGGAAACCTTTAAAATGAGACGCATGCTCAAGGGGTTGTAGATTTGTATTAGCTAATGTTGCTGTGTTTATCTCCAGCAACTAGCCAGAGCCTACCTATAACGATGCTACGAGCTATTAAATTGTGACACAAGGGTGCAAAACTGTTGTACATGCCACCTGTAGGTGATCGCATGTGATGATAATCAGTTATCTCTGAGAATTTGTGTGAGATGAGATGATAACTATCACAACCATAAAGCGATCTGTTGAGTGTGACGTTACTGTGACAACTGAGCGTCTCTGTCATAAGCTAAATGTGATGTTAGCTTCTTCAGCTGTGCGCTTTCATATGTAAATGTTAGCTACCTCACCTGTGAGCTTTTTATATGTCAGCGTTAACTACCTCAGCTGTGAGCTTTTACATCTGAATTGTAGGTACCACAGCTGTGAGCTTTTATATGTTAATGATGGCTACTTGAGCTGTGAGCTTTTATACGGAAACTACCACAGTAGGGACATACTCTATGTTCATGAGAAGCAGGAACGCTGACATACTATGATTTAGTCAATACACCTGTAAATGTTATATCTGGCATTGTTCGGTCAAATCCTTGTGCCCTAATTGTTGTTTAACTTGCTTTATAGTTATATTTTATTTACAACAGTGCCACATTTAAGTCATGCCTTTTATTGCCAGTATCTGGCTTTATTCCCCTCATTCAAATCTTAATGTGAGATGTTTTATTTGTCATTTTGGATGAGTTCCCTCCAAGTATATTCATGTGTTCAGCGTAAACATATGCAGGCAAACTATAGTTGGTAATGGTTACAATAAATTTGCAAGGGCACTTGCAATGTGACAGTATGAGGCAGTGTGTCCTCTAGCAATATTTACCACTTGCCACCTACTTGTGGAAACAAGAATAGCTTCTGTTATCATTTAAGGCTTGTGTTTTGCACATGCCTGCTATTCTTGTAACATATGTAAGTGCATGTGTCTTTTATTGTGTGCGTGCTTGAATGATCGTGTGCCTGGGCTCCTGTGAGCCAGTTGAGTTGCCAAAGAGCTGTCTCCATGGTGATGGTATTAACTAGGCTGGCTTGTATGAGGAGAGGAAGTGCACAATCGTGCAGCTAGAGAAGCATAGAAAATCTCCTACAGCAGGCGTTCAAGACTGGAAAACTGAAAACAACAAATTGCAGATTTGTCCTCCCTTTTTCTTTTTTTGGTATCTACACAGAAATGATTTAAATGAATCTGTTCAAGGGACACAAATGCCTTCTTGTTGGCCTGAATGTATCCTCAGTAACCTTACCCTCCATTGTGCCCTACGGATATTCATGGGCAATTATGAATAAAAGAATGCGTGGATTGTCTTATGTTTTAGATGGTGACAGTAAGGTACTATGTTCAGTAATAAGCGTTCTTATCTTGCTTTGCATGAATACTTAATAAGCATCGATCCACCCACAGAAACATGTCATGAGGTCAACATTTATATAAGGGCTTAAGTTTTCTTTTTCACTTATTTTAGACTTCTTTAAAGAGAATAGTCTTACCATGTATGACACCATGTACATTTGGAATGTAGAATTTGTTGAAGCCTAAAGCCCAAGAGCAGAAAAAAATCATTTTTGCGTTTGTATATGATATGACACACACCATACCAAACATTTCTGATGGCAAAGGATGAAAGCTAGAAACAGCTTAACATGGGTAGATGCTTGAATATGATTTGTATAGATGACACAATGTATGCAAACTAAATGTATTGTGGTCATGATATTTTATAGCCTACATGGCTTGCACATTAGTTAATTAGCAAGCTGGGCAGTTCAGCCTGATGGGTTTAATGAAGGATGCATACTACATCATTGTGACTGTAAGCCAGAAAAAAAAAATGCATCTCATAGGAATGATTGTACTGCATGAGATGGGCTGACGCTATTATTGCTTTTGACACTATTTTTTTTTCCCCCCTTTACATACACTTACCTCATCTTACTATTTTGGTGTTTATTTCTGGCTCTTTCTCTTCAGACTGTATTTCAGCCAGGTAAAAGAAGTATGTGCCACTGAAGTCCCAGTAAAGAAAGCTTTTAAGCCAGACAAACATCACAGCATATGATTTCAAAAGCCTCTTAGTCTCCACAGTCCAGGCAGGACACATCATGATTAATGTCTTAAACAGGATCTTGTAAAGTTGAAATCACAAACTTCTTATGATCAAGATTTCTCATAAAAGAAACAGCGATGATACATTATATTCCACCTGGAACTGCAGTGCCTTAATGCAACTACATTTTACAATCATTGCTTGGAAACTTTAGTAAGTGGTTTTCCAAGTTAATGACTAAACTCTTTTTTTTTTTTTTAATTTTACAAAAGTTGGGGGAGGGTTAGGTGTTTGTGTAATCAGGAATGTCCCATCTGGCTCTTTGATGGGTAACTAGTTGCAGCGTTAGAATGGGATCCCCTACCCTTAATGCTTCCCATGCCAGCTCTCACAGGCAGTGGAAAACTGCCTGATCAGAGGCGATCTGCTGGTGTTATGCTGGATCAGATAGTGGAGTGCTGCATCGCTGGCCAACATGACACGGCACAGTCCAACCAAGCCTTGCACGCTTCAACACACTGTTCATGGCTGCACATTTGGGAATCAATTGAAATGTTCTCGTATAGATGAAAAACAGATAAACTTCATGCAAGTAATATTATGCAGGTGTCTTTGGTTATATTATTGGATACAACCTCATTTTTATAGTAGTGAGATTTTCTTTTTTTTTTTTCATAAGGTTGACAGGAATCTATATTTTCTGTAATGTGAGCCAGAGCAGTTTTATGTCAGCAGTGCTCAAAAGGGTGGAGCCACTTTATTACACTTTAAGAAGCTGGTGCAGGAATGGCTCAAGCCATAACAATCAGACACTTGGTGAAGAAGTTTGGCAGTTTTTCCTAAAGTTTAGATCAGAAAATGTGCCTGATTCCAAATTTTTAGCCACCTGTTGGTCATTCTGGATGTGTTGAACTAGATGTTTTTTCCTTCCTTTGTCTACTGTTGATGATGGAGACATTTTAAAAACTCTTGATAAATTGAGGATGGACAGCATTCTTAAAAATAATCCTGGCGACGTTCTTCAGGTCCTGCTTTCCCCAGTTTCTGACCTCTCAGCACATCATTTGTTTGGAGCATACGGCTGGATTGTGATATTTCTCTCTGTGCCATGGGATGGATATATTTTTTTGGCCTGTCAACAAACTGTAAACAAAAGCCAGAATTGGAAACTGGCTGTTCAGCATTGTCAGTGTAAATCCAGACAGCATGCCTCAATCATCCTCTGTTATGTGGAGTCATCATTCTGCTACAAATCACATGTGAATGTCTTAATCAATTTGCTTTTTTATTTAGCTTTTTTTTTCCATCACCTTTTTAATCTTTCCGTGTGTGCCCATTAGTGCACTTTTAAATTTGAATTAAAAGAAATATGATTGCGTAATACCTGAGCAGATGAATCGTGTGTGTATCGTGGTTCTTGAAGATGAGGATTCCGAAATACCTGCGTTCTCTGAGGTCTAAATGCTTATATTTTTTTCTGTTTTGTTAATAGGGCATTTGTGCCGGCTGTTATAGTGATAAATCACTGCTAATTCACAAAAGCTTGCAGAAACTTAACTTGACTGATATTTTTCTGTCTTTTACAGCCTGCTTTGCTGAAAGCTATTTTCAATGTGGACCCAGATGAAGTACGCTCACTGATATTCAAAAAAGAGGATGTGAATGCACAGGTAATCCCAACAGTCCCCCTAATCTTTGCATCTGTTTCCACATATTCTTTTATATTTAAAAAAAAAATTCAGCCCACCTCCAGCAGCACTGAGTATAAAACCTCTGGTGTATAATTATCCTTGAAAAGCTTCACACAAATCTTTTCGTTTAATAGTTGTTGAGTGCAAAACAGCACATGGCCGAGATTTTCCTGTTTCCCTGCATGATCTGGCTCTGCTTCTTTTATTGCATTCCTCACTGTTTACTGCCTGGGTAGGGGTGTTTGTGTCAAAAATAAGGCCGGTTTGTACTTGCATGTGTTTAGTGGTAGCTACTGAATTATTTTTTTCCCCCAATTTTGATGTATTTTCTGTAATTCCATCTTTCTACCAATGTGTTGACAAGAAACAGAAAAATGGCAGAGAGATCCAATGTTGTAAAATAAAATAAATTGGCTATTTTTATTTCTCTCATTTATAACAGGATAACGAGAAGCGAACTCCATTGCACGCTGCTGCTTACCTTGGAGACGCCGAAATTATAGAGCTGCTGATTCTTTCAGGTAATTTTCCCTCAAGAGGAGGGTTGGAGCAGATAAAAGTCAGTACTTTGAATTCTTTTCACCCCTGACATGATGTCTCCCATGTCCTCCCGCTGCATTTCAAGGCAAACTCTTTTTGGCCTATCAAAGTAAAGTACTTTAGGGTGTATTCACACCTAGAAAGTCCTTTGGTCTGCTTATTTGATTCAGATTGTATGCAGACTTAATTTTTTTTCGTTTGGATTGGGTTGCATTCTCATTGCACCTTTTCCTAGTAGACCAAAGTGTGTAAACAGAAGCACGCATGTGATGAACTGTGCTGGCTTTGGACAGAAAAGCCAGGTGAAGCAGGGTGAATCAGAGTGTTGATGCAAACAAACATAGAGGTCCTACGAGTAGTCATCATTTTCAGAATATGTATTCTATTTTTACAGCCACAAATTTACAAAAATAATGTTAACTGAGAAGAACAGCTTATTCAGAGCCAGTTTGGTAATATGGGCATCTGATGAATTGTCAGTTAAACCTTCAGTCTCCTCATTGCTCCACATCTGTCCATGGGTCATGGCTGCTGCTATTGGCTCCAGCTACCCATGTGGCTTGGCTACTTCCAGCAGCTACGGTGGCTCATCAAGCACAAAAAGGCACATGGTTCCTTGGATTTGTTTTTGGCTTGAGGTTACATTCACACCAGTAGTGAGCCAGCCCAGAGTCTGTTTGGAAGCACTTGTTTGATTCAAATCAGAGTTTGCATGTTTGTATTCACAACTGAAAAAAATTCTGGACTTACCGGGGAAATGAACTCTGGTCCATTTTAAACGGACCAAATGAAGTAGGTGTGAATGCACCCTTAAACATAATGTGTCTACATAATAATAATAATATAGCTAGCACATGTAAAATGTTTTGGAGACAAAGAGAGGCTAGATTGAGATGGTTTGGACATGTACAGACAGGGTTCGACAAGTGTTTAAAAAATCACTTGCCCTATCGGGCAAGTACCAAAAAAAATTTACTTGCCCGAACCAATTTTCCACTTGCCCGAAACTTGAATGACATATTTCTTACCTACTCTTTTATT